>SNRZ01000123.1:0-165000 GCA_008729115.1 Dirofilaria repens
TAAAAAATATTATAATTCTCTTTAGTACAGAAATCATTTCAAGAATAGTCATATATATCTATAAATTAAATTTGAGTAAATTACGGAATAATATAATAAATTTTTTTTTCAATAATTGAATATCATTTCAAATGATGTGATCGAAGATATTTAGTTAAAGTAACTCGTTTCCAATAGATTTTCAACCATATCCTTTTTTAACATTTCATTGATACTTCCTGTTTATGTATATCTTCATGACATACACAGATATCCAATGATTATTTCGCACTGCACTTCTGTAATTCATTTTAAACTATGAATGAAGCAAGAATATATCTGATAAGAAGTGTATAATCATTTCCAGTCTTAATCAGGAAAGAGTTCATAAAAAATAACAAATATAATGAAGAAACTATAGACATTGTCTGTTTCGATAATCCGCGAAGGTTATTTTTTATATCTAAGAATCCTTGGAAATGCAGGAAATTTTCTTTGCATTGTCAGTTGTTTCCCTTTGTCAAGACGAATATAATGAATAATTGTCATGACAAACAATAAGGAATGATTTTATAAAAATGACTTCACAAATTTAATTAATATTTTTGAATATTATTTATTGTATGTCATATCTTAAAAGACGACATATTATTTATTGTATGTCATATCTTAAAAGGTTTTTGTCCTAAAAACTGATTAGGACTGAAAACTGTTAGCATAACAATTCGTAAAGTAAAAATAAATCGCTAAGAGACTAGTCATATTAAGTTTTCTGGTAAAGCTAATAAAACAGAGCTTTTATTAATAATTTTAGTGCATAAAATATGTTCCTGAAATGAAATGAAATATCCAATATGCCATAATATATAAAATATGTGTGATAGATTTTGTATTTCGCTTCTCGTTTCAAAAAATAAATTTTTATTTAATGCGAAGATGCAAGTATCAGCGAAATGCATGTTAGATTGTTGGCGGGACTATATGGTGATGTTTTATATTAATTGAATTATTCAAAATTTCAAATCAGACTTTTTTATTGATGACATATAATTATTGCAGCATATAAATTTTCTTTTTCAACGTTGAATTAACTAAGTGTCTATTTCCTATCACAAATGATACGTTTCATAGTTGTTTCTGGTAATTTTATATTAAATTATGTGAATTTATTTTCGGACTTTGGCAAATTCCTTTCTCAATTTTATTCGCTGATAAAATCTTCTGGATTCTGTCGATCATTAGTGATTTCAATAATATTTATTTCATTTCTTAATAAGCAAGTCAATCCAAAAAAATTTTTAACCTTATTTCAGTTTTAAAAAAAAATTTTTTTAATTTCCCTAAAATTTTCGGGAAGGTTGAATTTTGTTTTAAAATATCTGAAATTTTTCCGGAATTATTATGGGATTTAAGTGTAATGCTTTTGTAAGATAAATTTTGAATTACATAACAAAAAATATAAATACGATGGATATGATTGTAATGCGACAATTTTGTTAGATCCTTTCCACTTTTGAGAATTCTCGGAAATAATGATTTACAATGGAAAATAGTTTACAATCCTTGCTTTACTTTTTTTTTTTTTGTTTGTTCGATCGCAATCAATTGTATACCAATCGCAACGACTCCTGCAGGTAAATTTGAAGATTTATGCTATCGTATTAATTAAAATTTGTGAAATTAAAAATTTAGGCGAAGCAAATAATGACAGATTCGATGGAATTTGTGAAGATTTGAGTACTATGATGGATATTTCTCAACCAATATTGGATGAAATAACAAAATATTTTATTACTTTCAACAACAGCGATTTACTCTCTCTGCGCGCGTTGGTCTTTTGTATTCAATTATTGTTAAAATTTTATATACTTTCAACTATATTAAATTTATACTTTCAACTAAAATTTTATGTACTTTCAACTATATTAAATTTTATATACTTTCAACTAAAATTTTATGTACTTTCAACTATATTAAATTTATATACTTTCAACTAAAATTTTATGTACTTTCAACTATATTAAATTTTATATACTTTCAACTAAAATTTTATGTACTTTCAACTATATTAAATTTTATATACTTTCAACTATATGCACTTTTTTAATAAAATGGAAAGGTCAATTTACTATTAATTTGTGGAAGATTAATTCATCTCATTGAAGAACTTGTAAGTGGTTTAATAAATACGCGAGCAAAATATTGAATGAACGGATTAAACCACTAATTATCATAAATGGTACAATAAGTGGTACAACTGATCAGCAAATATTTTCAGCATATGAAAAGTAGAACCATTTTAATAGCTCAAATTTGAAAATTTTGCAGCGGTAGTTACTTTTTTTGAAATTTATATTCGGAAATTTGACTCCTATAATTAGATTACTAATTTAGCGATTTGCTTGTTTCCACTGAGATTTTCTTGATGTAAACCTCTCATAGCTTTTTATAAATCAAAAAATTTTCAACACATATCTTAGAACAATTTATCTTATTCTATTTATTTCTAGGGCAGTTCAATTATCCCGAAGGTCGAATTTCCAGAAAGCTTTAAATAATTCATTTAAAATTTTCCAACCATCAAAAAAAAAAATTAAACTAAAATTAGACTTTAGATCAAATTAGTATGTTTGTTTGAACTTCTTATTTGATTTCTTTTGGTTTTATCTGTTCTTGTTTTAGCTGGTTCTTAGTTTTTTTGTTGTTAGATCGTAATTTTAATACTTCTTTTTATGCTACTAAAAAGGGTAGTAATCCATTATTATACTAGCATTTATTTTGATTTTCTGATCATCCTGAGGTTAATGTTATTATTTTGCCTGTTTTTGATATTATCAGTGAGTGTGTTTTGTTTTTAACTGATAAGGATCGTTTGTTTGGTCAGACTAGTATAACTTTTGCTTCTATTTGAATTGCTGTTTTGGGTACATCTGTATGGGGTCATCATATGTATACTGCTGGTTTGGATATTGATACCCGAACTTATTTTAGTGCTGCTACTATAATTATTGCTATTCCTAGAGCTGTTAAGATTTTTAATTGATTAGGTACTTTTTTGGTTCTAATCAAAAGATCCCACGTTATCAAAACATTTGTCATGTCATCATATATGTCTGCAGATAATCCCACATAACAATCATCTTGAAATTCATCCATCGTATCGTATTCATAAGTAATTTCTTCAACTCTATGTTTTTGCTTAATAAAACTGCAACTATTAGTTTCCCATTCAACTTATAAACTAACTATATTTCCGTTATTTTTTGGTTGCGAGACAACTGATTAGAAAGACTGAAAGAATAATTTTTAGCATCGAATGTTTGATCTTAGAATAAATCCATTTTTCATCTTTACCATTTGTCTATTTAATCTATCTGAATTTCAAAATGAAATTTAACAAAATTATCGCCATAATCGCTATATTTTATGACTAGTTAATTTATCAGTCACAAGTCAATTTATGGACTCTTTAACTTTCTTTTCCAATTCATTATTGTTTTCACCGGTTTTGACCTTCATGATTAGACTTTCTCGAAATCCACAAAAGAATTGGAATCAATAAACAGTGAAAAAATATTTAAGTTCGAATGGTTTAATTTTTTGTGATTTATTGTACATACCTTAAAATCTCATAATTTTATTTCAGAGACATATTTGGTATTCAGCCAACTATTTCACGACTGTCAGCATCCTAAATGGGATTTTTTTTTGTTTGTTTTTTATATTGTTTTAGTTTACTTTAATTCGACGGACGATGAGAAAGATCTGATCCCAATGCATGCGGTAGTGGTTTCAAGAAATTCGGTTTAAAATGATAAGTGCATTATAAATGATGAAATTGTTATG
The DNA here is from genome assembly GCA_008729115.1 of Dirofilaria repens. Lineage (NCBI taxonomy): Eukaryota > Metazoa > Nematoda > Chromadorea > Rhabditida > Onchocercidae > Dirofilaria > Dirofilaria repens. The sequence goes on from SNRZ01000123.1 coordinate 3,826, forward strand.
CTGTCGAGAGATTTCGTAGTTGTCGAAATAACTGAAATATTTTATATTTGCAAATCATTACCTAATAATGAATATTACGATATCTAATGTAATGAGTCATTATATAATTTCCATCTTTGTTCCGTATTACCAAGTTTATCTTCAAAGTAAAATACCGTAAACCAATTCACATATAAATATTTCCGATATTGTAAAAGGGTCTGTATGCAATGCTTAAAATATTTTCCCATCGATAGTCATGCTTATATAACGAAAAGAATATTATTTAAATATTTTTATAACGAAAAGATTTGTTATACGTTCTAGATATCTTTTTCGCTATCTGTGTTCGTTGTGAGCAATCCCTCAAACGATATTTTAATTTCTGATTTTACTTAATTATATTAACGATATATCTTTATTGTATTGTGCAATAGTGGACACTAATAACATTATATTGACGCATATCGTTTAAGATCCTCGATCTACCGTTCCCAGTCTTCTATAAGAAAAAGAGAAAACTTTGAATTGTTAATAAGAAATATTATGCAATTTCTTTTTGGTAAATGCTGGTAAATAAAATCTATGCCATTTCTAACATAATAATCAAAAAACAACCATATCTAAAATATAATAAATCAATAATTCAATTATCGAATATAATTCCAATGTTCAGCTAAACTATGCCATTTCCAACATAATAATAATCATACATCTTCTCAATATTTCATTGATGTTATTTTCATCGTATTTATTCACATGACACATACAAATTTGCTAATATATTATTTGGCATTGTATTTGCATAACTATAAATGATGAATAACAAATGACATCGAATGATAAATGTTCATTCCAATCTTAATCCAACAAATCGGTTCTTCACAATATGTGAGGAAGTATATTGTTTCCATTTAAATGTTTTAGTTTTTTATATTATTTATGCAGAATTAACGAGAATTATAAACTGCCACCGACTTGTCGGATACAGTTTCCTATTTATCCAGTCATGTCATCTTTGCATTGCTTATTTTTATATGTAATCTATATGTAATTTTATATGTAATCTCGTATTATTATTTTTTAAAATCTCGAGAATCTAATTTTAAATTTCGAGAGCTAATTGATTCGTGAATGCTTTGAACACATTTTAAATTCATCGAAACACCGCCCAGTGTAATATCTTCTGGAGCAATCACTTTGAGATCGAGACTGATTATACATTTAATCATGATAAGCAAATATTCTTCTCATTCATGTGTATACGCAACGTTTCTTCAAAATGTTTGCTTTCATCTATCTCATAATACTTTGTGATTTTTTAATTACTGAATCATCTTAAAAAAGGAAACGATCGACTGTCGAGAGATCTTTTTCAGAATTTAGTTTTCCTAATTACCCCCTAATTTTAAATTCTTTAATGAATATTTTACTCTACCTTCAAAATTAAAATTCAATTTATATTGTTCCATTTTGCCAACAAATGTGCTCAAACTAAACGAAGCTATAATAATTAATTGGCTGGAAGTTATAATAAGAATAAGTTAATTAATTGGAGCATTTTGATTTAATCTCACTTCTCGAAACTTATTTATATTACGTTAATATATCGAAATAAAAATAAAAAACTTTTAGCTATTGCTTTCCATCATTGTTCATCTTTCATAGTTTCTTATTTCATATTTTTTGGCGATAAAATTCCATATTTCTGTCATAAATTTTCGCTACTTTTCTAAACATATACACTCTCTTAAATTATTTCATCTCGTTAAATGATTTTATCAATTTATTTATTATTTTGTTAATTTATCGATTTTTTTGCTATCAAGTCTAACGCTTTGTCGAATGCGCTGATTTAATTTTAAGCATATATGAATGTTATAATTTAATTCTCAAAATACGTTTCAAAAATCATTTTCTCTATCAAAAGATAACAATGATTTTCAGAATGTCACCTGAAAATAAAAAAGCGCTCTCAATTTGAAATTTAATTTTGAAAATTGAGCAAAATGTTCATTAAGGAATTTTAAAAAGTAATTAGAACTATATTTAAAAAAAAGTTAATCATCCGATTAGGTATGCATTGATTCAATTTTTTCAAACATTATATATTTCAAGAAAGAAGCGTTATATAATGATTTCGATAATTTATCTATTTCTGCAGTAAATATAAAAAGATAAACGTCATTGAGAGAGAGATGTATAATTATTATACATAATATATATATATACGATGAAAATATATAGAAAAAGTATAACTGAATATCATGTAATTGAATAGAAAATGTGTAATTTGAATAAACTTATATTGGTTATGGTTATATAATAAATATTGGCTTATAATATTACAATCAATTTTTGCAAGAAAAATAAAATTTTTGGCATAAGTTGAGACGTTAATAATTTCAAAAGCATAGTTGCACTGAATGATGGATGAAGCAATTGATTGAACCAATTAATCATTAAACCATTGTTTGTCAAAATCACTTTGTTCGAATGTATTTATTTGTTTATCCCTAACTTCTTCATAGGAGAATGACTGAATGTATTTTTTTTTTGCATTTGTAATTATATATATGAACTTTATTTAGTCTTTATTTATATATAAATAAGATGCGCATGCCTTACTTTTCTTCTTTAGAAAAACCTGTAAAAATAATTTAACTTCTAAAAGAGGTTATTAAAATAAACAGATGGAAAAATTAGTAGTTTATGTAATTTATAGTCTGTCGATTTAAGAAATATTTCTTTTAAATAAAGAAATGAACTTAAATACATGAGAATTCGGAGAAAAAGTTAAAGAGAAATGAAAAGAAAACAATGTAAAGTAAAAATATTATTGTTATATTGGGAAATGTTTAGTTTTCTACTATATTAATGGAATAAGTTAGCTAAAGTCGCATTTGAAGCATGAATGGCATTTATTTTAGCCATGCTAATTCAAGGGTCATTGCTGCTAATTACTTGCGAATTTCCACTACTTCATCTGTTTCCAAATTATAGTACCATCTGCTGTCATTCTGAATGATTTGATAAAAACGACGTTTCATAGAGTTTGGCGCAAAACAATGATGTCAGAAAAAAATTTCGAGAAATTTGGTGTCGATGTTAAAGGTAACTTCGATGCTTTCAATTTTAATTAAAATTCGAAGTTTTATATTCTTAACAATTCATATGTCTTAAAATCTTTTAAATAGTTTTAATATAATTTTCTGATTTTGACATTATAGGTCGGTTTTTTTAATCGAATTTAATTCATTTTAGCATTAAGCACTCACAAAAATTTACCAATATCACGCATTAACTTTGATTTCCGAAAGATTTTGTTGTTCTATGTCATATGTTATATTTTAAACAAATATATTAATATTAAGTGTTTCAGTTCCAATTATCAATTCATTCTGTCTCAGATTTACGAAAGCCATACTATAATAAGGAAGAACCGTTTTTGTTGGAAGAAAATTTACCATCGAAAAATCCTTTTGAACTTTTTGATAAGTGGTTCAGAAACGCTGCAAAGAATACGGATATGACATTCGAAGAAGTTAATGCTGTCTGTCTTTCAACTGTAAGGAGTTTTCCATTATCCGCTTTTAAATTATGAGATATTTTTTGGCTACTTTTTGAATCATAAACTATTTTTTAACCTATTACTTTTCTGAGTGTAAACTTCTTATTTTTGAATTTGTTCGTCTCTAAAGAGAGTTAGTTAGTTTTGCAGGTAATCAATAATCGACCTAAATCACGGATGGTTTTAATGAAAGAATATGATAGAGAAGGTCTGTGCTTCTATACACATTTTAATAGTGCCAAAGGAATGCAAATCAATGAAAATCCTTATGCGTGCATGTTATTTTACTGGCCTCGTGTTGACAGACAAGTAAATAAAATTATTTGTTCGAGAATTTATTGCTAAAAATTGCATATACTGGAAAAAAAAGTAATATTAGTTTGTTGTAGTAATCTTTTTCAAGAAGTTTGGTAAAACCTAGTCGTGCTGCGTTCAACGACTAAACAGTTTTAGTGATCTGCTGTTTGCATATCTATGTATTTAATAATTGTTATTATTGCCTAAATAATAAATTTAAAGTTATTGAAATTGCACAAAATTTTTAAAATGACAGATTTAAGATTCGAATTGAGGGTAAAATTGAGAAATTACCTGTTGAAACAGCAGAAACTTACTGGTATCATCGGCCATTGCAAAGCCGCATTGGTTCAAAACTCAGCGAACAAAGCCAAGTCATTCCAAACAGACAGGTTAGATGCTTTTTTATAGACATTCGTCACTATTTATTAAGTAATTCATCATGTGGATTACTATTAAAGAATATGAAAACAAATACTGTTTCCCATTTCATTAAATTATGATAACAATCCAGAAATCTGTCCAAAAAGAAATAAAATTTGTTCAATTAATTTACATTATGTAATGAATAATAATATATTAACCATAAAAAGTGCACCAGAATGAATGAAATAAGTTAATATTCAAATAATCATTTCCTTTCCAAATTATCGTTTCCATCTGTTTGTGAGCAAATTCGTAACATTCTGTTTGACTGTTCTCATTTGAGAACAGAATTTCAGAATTTTGAATGCGTTTTTTGTTTACAAAATGATGGAAAAGAAGTAGTAAATCTAGTTCACTTTAAAGTAATTTGTTAGTTTTTTGCTTAGTTGAGTAGTGTTTGATTTTATTTTAAAATATATCAATGCTTACCTTTTACAGTATTTAAAGTAATTTTACAGTATTTGGAGGAGAAAAAAAAGGAGCTCGAGAAACTTGTCGTTGAAAAAGGTGAAAAAACAATCACTAAACCGCAAGAATGGTAAGAATTTACTTTGTTTGAAACTTCATTTAATTTTTATTAGAAGTCAGCATAATTAGTTCTTTTAACTGTATAAGATTTCAATGAAAAGATAATACTATGTTAGGCTCAATGTACAGCAGTTTATCTTTTCATAATATAATGAAATATTAACGATTGTTCTAGGGGTGGTTATAGATTGCGTCCAGACTATTTCGAATTTTGGCAAGGTCAATCTGATCGGATACATGATCGTATTTCATTTGAAAAATTAGAAAATGGAACCGAATGGTTGATTAAGCGTCTTTCACCATGAAAATCACTCTCAGGATATGTTGTCGAAAAAAAGAATGGAAAGATAAGGAATATTATTTTTGCTAACTAGAAGTTAAATTTTAAAAGAATGAATTGTCGAATACCAATATTAGTATTGTTGTCTGTTCAAAATGTACAGCAGTTTATCTTTTATTGTCGTCCGGATACCAAATAAATATAAATAGGTTCAAAATAATCCCAGTTACAGTAAAGTGGTGTACAAAATAATACTGGTATAACAGTACGAAATTTGTAAATAATAATATAGTAATTGGGAGAAATATGAAGAGCGTGTTGTGTGAAGCTGAGTGCGGACAAATAGGGTTGAATCAATTGATCATGTTAGATTTCCTTATGGTTTCTATAAGGAATATGTAAAGAGAATTTTTGTAACAATCATTAAAAATTGACAGTATTCTCACGGTTATAAAAAACTGACATTCCGGGTATAAAATTGGTTTTAAAGATAAAGAGAAAATTACATGAAATTTTGTGAAATGGACTGCTTTCTCAAGCAGTAGATTAGGTAATTAACTTTTAATTTTAGACCAAAGAATATATTTGAATGAATAATTCTACTATACAAACTATTTAAATGAATAGTTCTGCTATACAACTATTTCGGTTTTTCCGATAGGATGGTCTTTTTTTTTTTAGTCCAGTAGACCCGAATTTCTCCAAGACATAACTTCCATTTTAGATGTGATTATTAATAATTTTCTACTTTAAATGATAAGTTGATTATTTACATGAAGTAATCTAAACTCGAAATTATATCTGATGTAGTTCCAATAAAAATTCTCTACTGGAGTGTCATAAAAAAAAGGAAAAATGTGAAGATCTTTCGTTTTTCATAATTGAAATTTGTAGAATTAACGACTCTACTAATATTACTTGGCCAACTAATATTATATTTTTACTTTAATTTTTTATCGAAAATATCAGATTAAGCACGAAGAAATAAGAGAAAGTGGTTAAAAAATAATAAGCAGAGGACATTGCTGGATAGCTTTTCAAATCATCTTTATCTTCATTTTCGAGCTCCATAGTATGCAAGAAGAATTCACATTTTTTTCTCTTTTGTATGGTGCTTCAGTGTGAGAAATAAAATGAGATTCGTCTTATCTAAGTATATATTCAAGATTTGTCCTTTATTAATCCTTAAATTCTCGGCTGGAATTGATATAGTATAGAAATAATGAAGAACGCAATCTAAATAATACAGAACTGAAGTTGTTTAAACTTTCCTAAAAAGTAAAGGAAAAGAGAAGTTATCAGTTTTCTGTCTATATAATGGTATATAACGGTTAAATAAATCAATTATATTTGATTGTAACATTGTTTTTGTGCATCAATAAAATTTACTATTTCATATTGGAATTTTTTTATGATAGCAATTTACTATATGTTGTTTATTTTTAGAAAAAAATAAAACTTCAAGTTTCATTTTTTTTGTGTGAATTTAAAATAGCTTATAAATAATAGCGACACTTTGTTGTAATAATAATGTATTTGGCCAAAAAATGTAAAGTGTAATTACTGTCTAAGAAATTTTCCAAAATGAAAAGCTGAAGATCAAAGGTTTTCCTAGAAATTGTCGAAAATTAAAATGGTCAAATAAGGCTTACAGATATATGAGGAATTCTCGAAAAATATAGCTTCGAACATATTATGCTTTGGGGGAATAAATCAAAGAGTTGGGAAATCTCCATAAGTTAGTGCTCAATAATCATCAAAAGAACGAACATTTTATGGTGAGAAAAGAATTGCTACGAGTTTGATGATTTTGTCTTTACAGTTGATTAAAAAAAAAAAATTCTAAAGTACTTTTTGAAGCCGTTGGCAATAGATTTCTGAATCAATCCAAATAATTATATCTGACAACGAATCGGTGAAAAAGCATATGCATCTAATATAAATGAACTGAAAGTGTTAATTCATTCTCAAAGACAATGCTTGACCATATGTCAAAAAAAAATTAAATATTGAACAAATTTTATAATAAACTCTTGCCTCACCATTATATTAATTTAATTCATTATTTTCTTCATTTACCCAAGTGATTTTTTTGCAAAGAAATCTATAGCTTACAGGAAAGATTTTCATAAAGTTCATCAACTTTTAACGAATTATGGAATAATCGATTTTTCTATTATCACACGAGTAAACAGTATTGGTTAGTGATAAAGATATGTCATTTTTTTGTTATTCATATTTTAATTAATAAAAAATTTATATTTGACGATGGATTTTCAATAACATTGTAAGGAAAGAGAAGGAATTTATTGAAAATAAATAAGGATTAAATTTTAATGCGAAATGTATACAACTTAAAATGGAGTATTAGTGATTCACCTATTATTTAATTATCAATTATCTGTATACTGATTTATCTAGTTTATTCATCTACCAGTTTATTTAATCATCTGTCTAGTTTTTGATTTATTTACTTGATCGCTTATTTCTAATCAATGTCATAAGAAATTAGTAAAAGTGCAAATCATTAAGTGTATAAGTTATTTTCAACATTTAAAATGCTACTAGAAGTAAATTTCTATTAAATGAACACAATTCATTTTATAATTAGTTGTTAATTATTAGATAATTATTACTAGTCGTATTTATGGTTCAGTTATATCATACCCTATATTAACATCCAATTATATGCATTAAACCATTTTGCAGTTATGCAAGGCTTATATTTGATTTTACCTATGATTTTCACTTATAAATTCCGTGCTTATATTAATGATTATTTCTCCAATTAATTAAGAATAATATAAACTCCTAAATTTTACTTCAAAAGTTTATTAATTTATGATTAATCATTTTACAACATTTTGCAGTTCTTTTATTCCTTCCAAATTCAATCGATAAATTATTTAAAAAGATTGCATAAAAAAGCGAAATCGTTTTAAAGAAGTATTGTAACATCATAAATCAGACAATTTTTTACCTTAATCCGGTAATCAGCTAAACAATAAGATGTCATATTAAAGTCGTGATTTGAAGATTATACGGAAAGGCAATAGAAGTATAACAAATTGAGAGTAAGTATAACAAATTGAGAGTAAGTGGATAACTGTAATAATTCATTGTTTAATGCAATTTTGAATTTAATATAAGTCTGAAATTATTTGTTTGTTATTTTGCGGTCAAAATAACAAATATTCAAACAAAAAATTCAGAAATTTTATCATTTCATCTATTATCATATCCTTTAATTGCACGAATGTAATCCATCAAATTCATTACTGTCGATCCCGAGAGTAATGGCATATAACAGATATGCTTACTAATCTAATAATATTTCTATTTGTTCTATTTTGTTAAACTTATTTACAGAAATGATCTTAAAATAGAAAAGGAAATCATTTACTAGATTTATCAACATTTTTCTCTTTTTTGATGAATCAGCGATCATTATAACGATTATTTTTTAATGAATATTAAATAATAAGTTGCACATTTTTCGGTAAATTTTTGGAAATCGAAAAAATAATAAGAAAAACATCAATGAGGAACAAAAAAACGATGATTTTTTTTTTGTTTCATAAATTATATTAATTGAAGAGGAGAAAAATCAACAAAATTTCGATTAAAATTTTAATTCAACATAATCGATCATTCAAGATGTAATTATTATTAAATAGAATTGATATCAAAAAATTGATATCAAAAAAGTACTTAATTAAAATTTGGTATAAAAAAATTAATTAAAATTGATATCAAAAAACTGATATCAAAAAAGTACTTTTATAGATTACCGCTAAAAATATCGATTATTCTAGTAGCTGATATGCGACTATTTTTCTATCAAATAAGTATCTCAAAGAAACTTACACTTCTTGAAATTATCAATATCATACAGAATTCTTTGTTGCCGATAGTCTTATCAAATGCAAAAAGAAAATTATTAACTAATCTTATAGTAATATAATTTTTGATTAATTTCATTAAATTGGTAACAAATATTTTTGTTAATAAGAATGTTTGTTTATATCGCTACTTTAAACTAAAATTATAATTTGGAAATTTGTTCTCAATCTGTCAATTTTTTTCGATACTCTCGACAAGCTATTTCGAGATTTGCTTGTATCATAAGTTGTCATGGAAACATTTAACAACCAAGGATATTTAATCTATCGAATAAAATATGTTCCTGAAATTGAATTCTGTTACTTTAGTTATTTGTTTAACTTATATTTACATTTAAAGCTTAAAAATTACTAAAAGTATCGAAAAAAAATTAATATTTTATTATTGCAAAGAATATTGAATATATTGATCTTTACGATTATTAAATTTCCATTAATGACTATTTTCCTCTCCTTTTTTTCCTCACTTTATTTTGTTTGCTCTGTAGCACAATATTTAGATGAAATTTCATCCTAAGTTTTAGTAATGTGAAAGTGATAAAATGATTAGATGTGTCTTATATTATGATAGCGTCATATATTTTTATGATAACTAATACTTCTTTATTGTTAGTTTATCACATGCAATTAATTAATGCCTAATTGATGATTTGATGATTGTAGTAGATCATTCTAAACTTTATTCATAATAGAAATTCTGACAATATATTAATAGTACGTTGTTTGATTTAAAATGTTTCATATTTTGATCATGATTTTTGAATTTAAATTAATTACTAACATTTATGAATATCAAACAATTATCAATCATCAATCAAGCCAATAAGAAATAAGTAATAAATCGCTTCACAAAAGATTTTAGAGCTATCTGATTGTAAAATTGTCCGTAAAATTTGCCGAATGGGATTGTTATCACAAATTTCGATTGCTTTGGGTGTTAAACGTAGACAGGTAAACATCCTAATGATTGGCTTAGATAACAGTGGTAAATCAACCATTATCAATCAAATGAAAGCACAAAACGATCAAGTAACTCAGGTATTTAATTTTTTCGAAATGTTACCACAAATTTTGATCCACTATTGATCACAATGATATCAAAGGAAAAAGATACACTTGATAAATTGCAAAAAAATACTTGACGTAATCAGTATACATAAGAGAGATAGCATATTTTAAACGAGAATGATTTATTCAGAACAATCAGGAAGTTAAAAATGACTTTACCTCTCTATGTTTTTCAAAATTTAATTAATTCAGAGAAAAAGATGACTAGTAGGTAAAATTATGAGATGTATTGCTTGAAATTTATAAATTTCAGCACATTGAAAAAACTTGTTTTTAGGTCGTGTCATCAATTGGTTGTACAACTGAGAAATTTATTTTCAACAATACAACATTTTTGATATATGATATGTCTGGGCAAGGTAATTTTCATTTCTTTTGGAATTTGAAATTGACAAAATTTTTTAGGGTTGATATCAAAAAAACTTTACAAATAAATATTAAATCTAAAAATTATAATTGAAATAGTACAAATTTCATTCGTAATAATTTTCTATTCTCTATAGGAAAATATAGGAATTTGTGGGAGAATTACTATAATGAAGTAGATGGTGTAATATTTGTGATTGATAGTAATGATCGATTACGGTTAGCAGTTGTTCGCGATGAATTCGATTACTGTTGGATCATAAAGAATTCGTTCGAAGAAAGGTTTAAGTAATTTTAAAATTTATAAACTTACTAATATTATTATCAAAATAAGTCTGCAATATTTAATATAAATGAGATTTTTGAAAATTAAATTATTCGATTTCATATCTATTCTGATATTCATGTTGTCTTATGAAATACGAAACCAGTAAGGTGAAAGAAGGTAGAAAAGAAGTAATTTCTTATAGCCCTTTCTATTTCTGATAATTATTCTTCTAAGTAGTAATTCAAATGCCATAAAATTGTTAACAGCATTTGCATTTGAAATTCTTCTAACGTTTATCAGAAATTTTTCTTTTCTTTTTTTTTCAATTACTTTGATCCTTTGGGAATTGTTTATGTTTCTAAGCTTTCTTTAATCAGCACTAACCATCAGCTTACCGTAGTAAACTATCTATTGTCGATGAAGAGGAAGAAAGCAGTTTGTAGCAAGTACTAAATTGATAATAAAGGAAGATTTAGAATCTTAAGATTCTAATGAATAAGATTCATTAGAGATATTATCATAGCATAGCATGAACATCATATATATTCGTTGTTTCGTTGTTAAAACACATCTATCAAATGCAAGTAGCTGCTAATAACAAATCTTCAATTTTAATGATTAATTTTGCTAATCTTAAAATGCTTATGGCAAATAAATCGCTAAGGGAATATTGCGCGATTTCAATTTTCATTTTCCAATATATGAAGCTCAGTGAAGTGCATTTTTCTTCATTTATTAGCATAAAAATAAGTAACTGTTTAGCATTCTTATTGTTTGCTAGACAGTTTAGATTTCTTATTATTCATGAAAATAAATAATTTCATTTTGCTCGATGAAATATTCACCAAATAATATTATTCCCTTTTAATTTTTTTCTTTTCTTTCTCTCATTTTTCATGATAACTACAGAATATTATCATTGATAATATAAAATGAATCAATTTAAGTTCTGTAGATATTAATAGTATAAAAGACTAACTAATAGTTTTATAACAAAAAAAGATTAAATTGATAATATGCTTCTTCAAAATTCTGATATTATAAATATAATGGTAGAAAATTTGAGGAAATGATGAGAGGAAGAAATGATGATGAAAATATGTGGAATTTTTAATCTTAGCTAAATTGTGTGTTCAGTTTGAAAACGTTAGTTTATTTTAAAAATTATTTTATTTGTTAAGAAAAGATCAAATGTTTCTTCTCTTTTAGATACCGCTTCTTGTATTCGCCAATAAAACGGATGAAAAAGGCGCAATGATAACTTCGGAAATTAGCCTATACATAGGCCTAAATTCGATAACTAATCGAAATTGGCATATTTCTGCAATATGTGCAATCACAGGCCAAGGCCTTAACGATGGCTTCCAATGGTTGTTGGAAAATATTCGAGCATATATGGATTCTAAGAATAATTAAATTTAAAAAAAAAGAAAACTTCACCTTTATTAATTGCCTCTTTTATTCATTCCTAATTATTATATATATACAAGTTCATTTGCGTTACTGTGCTAAATTCTCATGATGAGCATTTATCTTCGTGTCCAGGTACGAGAATATTAACCCTTTTCCCTTACGATTTATTTGATGGATTACACCTCATACATATATATATATATGTTCAGTTTAGTTTTAAATTCAAGAAGTTTTCTTTTCTTCAGATGAATATTTTCCATGTTAATTATATGACAGATACATGTGATTGCTAATTTGTCATCGAAAATTTTTAAAATTTCGATTTTATGGTAGTTTGCTTACGTATTCGGTTTTATGGTAATTTGCTTACGTATTCGGTTTTATGGTAGTTTGCTTACGTATTCGATTTTTTGGTAATTTGCTTACGTATTCGGTTTTATGGTAGTTTGCTTACGTCGATTTTTTGGTAATTTGCTTACGTATTCGATTTTATGGTAATTTGCTTACGTACGCAATCAAGACATTCATTATAAGAAATAAATTTTTCCAGAAACAAAAAGAAAAAAGATAGTGATAGAAGTTAGGATTTTCAGAAGTTTGATAATTAATGAATTCTTTCTTCTAAGAATGCTTGTTTTTATTGTAAAAATTCAAAAATATTCCAATTTCAATTTTTTATTTTTTCTTTCTGTCCATTTAATTGAATGCAATTAAAAGTGAAATCAGAACACAAGTATAAATCATTTCTGCAAGCAAATTTTGCAAATTAAAAAGATTCCCAAATGGTGAAATATTCATTCATCCTCTATCATAATTTGCATAAGGGATGGATTCTTTATCATTTTAATGATTACACAAAAGTAATTCAAGCAAAAACTGTGAAAAGATATGCGATTTGGGTTTTGTTGATTTATTGTTGTGAATACATTATCCGCGAGGACAGCTCAAGGCGATATCGGCAATAAAATATGACCTGACCGGCAAACAACAACAACAACAATACCTCGTATTCAAAACTGAAAACTCCTCCTGGAAGATTCTCTGCAAACTTTTCTTTTCTTATCCATTTATTCCCGACTTCAATCTTTCGATGGATTTTCCCATTACATTTCCTTCTTTATATACATACATTAAAATTTACGGAATATTCCTGCTACTAGTCAAGGAGCAACTAAAAAAAATTTCAATTGTGGCATCTCTCAGTAAGAAATAATTTGGAAAAATTATGAAATGATTGAAATTTTGTTTTTTTTGCTTTTTTTTTCGTCGCTGAAAGTAATTATATTTTATCATTTTTTTCGAAGTGTTCATGTTTGTTTTTTTTGTAGAAAATCAAATTATAGCTATCAAATTACGGCTCAGAATTTAATATTGTATTCATATCATTATTAAAATTGTAATGATATTATTATGACAATCAAAATAATATTGTATTCAGTTTCATTCAGAATCATGAAGAGAATAGTAAGCAAATTAGGATTATTTCAGATTATATTCTGTATAGTTATTCCATGAACTTAATTAGCAAGTTTTATCACAACTGTTGTTTTTTTGCTTTAAACCTCACTTCTTACATTTCTCAAACTATTACGAACTTTCACAACATTGTATGCTTTTCTTTATTTTTTAAGTAAAACAAACGCTTTGAAAAAAATGAATAGAAATGCAAAATTTCTTTTATTAATTTGATAAATCAAAAACTCTAACTTCTATGAATTTATTAGCTGAAAAGAATACAAAGCTTCAAAACATAAATGTATTTAATGAATAAGAATGTTATATTGTAAAATGTTAAAATGGTATCTATATCTATTAATTAATTGATCTTATAATTTATAAATTATCACTAGTCATTTTAATTAAACGGAATGACTATTCTTAATTATCGAATTAAAATGATGGAAGAATAAAATTTAGAGATAGATATAATAAATTTGGATTGGAGGAAATAATTTATAGAATTTCATCAATAAAATTGAAATAAATAATTTTAACAAAGTCTTTTTGATCAGTCACAATTGTATTAATTAGTTAAAATCATTATAAGAAGTACGTAATTCCAATAATAAGATTCATTATTAATATTATTGTTAAAACCAGCGTATTTTTTGGATTCAATGAAATTATTAAATAACTAAATTGATCATATTACTAAAGAATTAAATTTTTTACAATATTTGTTCATAATTATTTTTTATCGAATAAATAAGTATTATTGTATTATATTAAATACTATCAGTTAGTTTTAAATATTTTCTAATAAAATGTATTTATTATTAATAATTGTCCCTTTAATATTGGTAACATTGATGAAATCATATGTACATAATTTTTCAATTTCTAGAATTCAGATCTTTTTCATTTATCTCCTTTTTTCCCTCTTTTTGTTCCGTTCATATAGAAGGGAATATATTGTTGAAGGAGATACTGCTAGTAATAGCAGTAGGATCATAAAATCCCGGGGTCAATTTACTTTCCAAATGCAACCGATCTATTATTTTCCATTCATTCATTCATCGAGGGAAGAAGGAATTACAAAAGTAATTGTATTCTTTGGTAGGAAGAGGAATAAACGAATTTTTATTATTTTTATTTGTCAAAATAGAACTATGTGCTATTTATTAATAATTGATAAGAATTCTGCTGCTGTTAATGAGAATGATTAAGTGTTACAGATCATTTTCATCATTTTGCGTATGTTTTCTTTTTATATATATAAATTATTTCATAATTTTTTTAGAGAAAAAAGCAATAGAAAAAGATAAAGATTTAAGTAATTTAAATTTAACAGTGACTGATTATTGCTGACAACGATAGTAAATAATATTGTTTATTTCATTTAGCACTTAATTACTTTCTCATTTTATAAATTTAAATTTTTCATAAATCTTTTGGGAAGAAAAAAATGAAAAATAGAAAGAGGGTTATGTCAAATTAGATGATATACGGTAATAAAATGCTAAAAAGGTTAACCATATGTCATTTTTTGTGTAAACCTAAAGCGGTATTAGTTCATCTTTTTTTTCTATTTTTTTTCTTTTTTTAAAGAAAGGATATATCTTACGGTCATTGAACATGTATAATATTTATTCATTACATTGCCTCATTAAACTATCAAACAATTATCAATCATCATTCTAATTCGCTTATCCAATCAATCTCATATCATCAATCGGAATTTCTTTTTTTTCCCGAGAGAAATGCTTTCACATAATAAACATTTCAACTCACGATGACAACTTAACTTTTAATTAGTTAAATAAATAAAAAGGGTGAAAAAGTTCCCCAAGAAAGATCTACAACTTATTTGGAAATATCATATTTATTAATCTTACGTGTTAAATTTTTTAAAGCATGTAATCCAATCGATTTGTTGATTGAATTTCTTTTGCGCCTACCTTACTAAAATTTAAACTTCTTAGTATGTTAATAAACTTACCTGAGAAGTTCACTTAAATATCAATTAATCCGTATGTTCATTCCAGATTGAACATTATTTCCATTTTTTTTTTCCATTTTTTTATTTAGGGGCTATATGAAATAAAATTATATATGATTTTCCGAAGAATATGAAATTAATAAAATTTATGTCATTTTATAGAAACGTGAATTTTAAAATGTGCCAGCTATTTTTATAATTTGCGCAATTCAAAAAATTTCAAGAAATTTTTTTATTCATTCATCCACATCCGCTGCATTTTCTTTTTTTTTTTATTCTGTCGTTGCATAAGAGAAAAGCATTTCATACAATATATATCTTCTTCACCTCATTAATTAATTAGACCTGATTCATTCAAACTTCAAAATATACCTCATCTTCTTAAAATTTTATTATGTTATTTGATTTTTAAAAATGAAACGAAATAATTAGATCAAAGTGATATAATTAGAATTGGAAATATTTTATACATTTATTTCTTTCGTCTTTTTTTAACAATAAGTGGAGTGAGAGAGGCATGAAAAATGGCTAAAAAAATGAAAGAAATATTCGATATAAAGGTCGCATGTGGCGTTGTGTCAAAATCGTAAATCTTCATCCGAGGGTTAACTTTATCCAGGAAGTGATCATCTAACTATTTTCGGTCAATTTGAAAGAAGCAAGATTTACCGTTGGTAACACAGCTAAATAATACTTTTCTTCTTTCCTCTTTCTTATCTTCCTCCTATTCTTATTTTCTTCTCATTGAAACTTTTTTTGAGAATCGCATAAATAGCGGGGAAAGCGGGAAGAGGAATGTAGAGAGAAGGTGAAAACATATACACAGGTATGGGCGGGGAACACGGTAGATTGCAATGAATGTTCTGTGACACGCCCTAATAATAAATGTCACTATGAATTGGGTAAAAAAAGTTTCATATACTTCTCAAAAAACTATTTCCAACCTATACGATCTTTGTCCTTTTAAAGATTTAACAAAGAGAGGCTTTAAAAACGATAAGATTTATTTGACAGCGTATTTAATATTATCATTATTGTATTTTTATCAACAAAAATATCAGCGTTAACGATCGATTATTAATATTATTGTCACCTACTATCATTATTATTATTATTATTTATTATTGTCTATATAATAATATCATAAAATTTTAACAGTATAGCTATGTTACCGAGTGCATCATATTTCTATCCAACAACAGCATCACAAGCATCATCCAAATGGCTTACCGACGGACATCACCATCATCATCATCATACAGATTCCGATGATCAAATTCCACGAATTGTTAGTTCAAGTGGATTTCGAACTTTGCCAGCCGCAGATCATCTCAAATATCCTACTGATGTTCGATGGCCTACCGAATTCACTTATCAAATATCAGGAATTCATCCAGCTGCAGCTGCAGCTGCAGCAGCCGTTTCAATTACTCCTTCTGCATCAGAAGCATATCCTACGGATCCATTTCCATCAACTTCGATGGCGCAATTACCTGGCAATTGTTGCTTGAATCGTTTTGAAAATACCGGAAGTTGCTACTATCCAAATTCTGTCATAACATCACCATATGCCTCTTCAACAACCAATGAACATTTTGTTGCTGCGGAACATATCACTCACTGGAAAGTTAGTTTTGAAATAATTTACAAAAATTTTAAGTATAAATTTCAAAAAATTAATATTTATTTATTGAGTGATATTATATTTGCTGAGTAAACAAATGATTATTCATACATTCATCTTATTAATTTAAATATTTTTGTCAACTTCGTATCTTACATTTAAAAATTTTAATACAAATGTGTATTCAAAATTAAAACCCATTTTGTTCATAAATTGAAATTCAAATCTCAAATTAAGCTAAAATCATTTAATTCCACTATTTCAGGTTCCAAGCCTTGCTTATACATCGTTAAATGGTAAGCGATCAGCAACAATTCGTCTTCAACAACAACAACAATCTACCTCACCACCATATCGTACAGGTCCCGGTACCAATAGTGAGTTATTTTCCAACTTTTATATTATTTTATCAATTTATTTCTTTTTTCTGTTTCTTATGATATTAATTGCAAAAAAATTTCTTTACATATTAAAATATTTAGTATGATGCTATTTATTAAATGGATGAGAAAATTATAAAATTATTTCCTTATATATATGTTCGTATATAATATTTTCAAATTGTTCCAACGAAGAAAAATTTCCCCATAACATTTAATATTTGTTATCAACAAAATGAAATGATAAGTACATGTTATATCATTATATCTTTCTATGCATTTCGACATTAAATTTGTCATCGGCTGATTTTTTCTTCTTTTTATTTAGAATCTTTCCTTTTTCTTTCTTTCATTTATCGCATTTTGGAATTTATCAATTGAAAGATCTAGCTTTTCATTTTTTAATTGTTATTAAAAAATTTATTCAAAAATTTTTAGAATAATACTCATTTCACACTTTGCTGAAAACAAGGAAGAGGAAAGACTGATAGTTAGTTGGAAAAATATAAGTATTTGTGCTACAGTTCGTTGAAAAATTGCAGTTTTTATTTTTTAGTCTAACTGGTTGAAAAGTAAAAAGGAATTGACCTTAAATTTAATAAAAAAGATGTTTAATAAATTGCATCATCAAATGGTTAAAAAATTAGTCATGATTAATATCAATCCATCTAAATAAACAATAATTTTTATCATGAAAGTTATTCTTCCAAAATTAAATTTATCATCGTAATGCTTTTATCAGTTTTATATAAATCGATATATTCTTTTTTCCCAGTAAAAGCATTTCATATTTTACAGTATATTATTATATCATCTGGTACTTCTTCCTACTTCTTTTTTGCTCAATAGCTAAAAGAGGAAAAAAAATTTGCCAGATGAACTATTATAGTCATAAAATATGCATGACGAATAATAGGTTCGTGCCGATGATCGGAAGAAAATACATACCGATATAGTTGTAAAAATCCAATAAAGATTTGAAAAATCATCGTTGGTTGAATGATTTACAATGACATTAGATGACACTTCAATCGATGTTTATGCTTCACCTCAGGTACAAACACATACATCTCTTTTAGGGTAAAATAAAAAGCAAGCAAGAAAGGAGGAAGAAGAGATGAGCATTAGGAAAATTGCTGTACTATTTTCTGTAATTACATTAATTTTGATAAAGAATTCAAAATATTCAAATTTTTATATGTTTCAAGATGTTTCCATTCCAATCAGTCGTTTGTATGTTATTTGGCAATTATTTGTTATAAAATGCCATCAATATCGTTTGAAATCAAAAAGAAGAAAAAATGATATAATCTTAAATTAGAATACTTTAAAATACAGCAATATAGTTTTTTTATAAAAAATGTTAACTTATAATTTGCAGTAATTGCAAAAGTAAAAAATTCGAATTTAGTTTATTAACTCAGCATGATTATGATATATTTGTTATTTATCAATTTAATAAAGTAAATTTAGACCATCAAATTACAGTATTCCGATCTTTTCAGTAGATTCAGACATTTCAAGTTATTATTCAACCTACCGTACCCAATTTTTGCGTTATATCGTTTGTTTGGGTGAATTGTGTTTGGAGGTCATTTTGACTAATCGCTTTTTCAAACAAAAAAACTATTGTCATTTAACTCGGGGTTTCCAGGTAAAATGGAAGGATTTGGATAGAATGATAGAAAAGGAGAGGAAACAATTTGACAGCTATTACTAAAAATTAAGAAAGTTATGGAATTTTAATTGAAGAAATTTTTATGTTTTTATCGCATAAATTATCAACAATTCCAGCAGTATGAAATTTTGTTTCTAATATTTTCTTACTGATAAAATTTAAAATGAAAATAAGAATTAATTTCATAGACCAAAAATAGAAATTTTTATTTTTACATCTTCCACGTTTCATTTTCCTTTTCTTTTTCAATTAAAGGAAAAAAAAAAACCAATAAAAATAAACCTTTGCGATAAATTTTTTTAATGCAAAATTACAGATGTAAGAGTAAGAACGAGCGAAAAGTACCGTATGGTATACACTGATTATCAACGATTAGAATTGGAGAAAGAATTTCGTACATCACAGTTTATCAATTCGGAGCGAAAATCACAACTTTCATCCGAATTACAGCTTACCGAACGACAAATAAAAATATGGTTTCAAAATAGGTTAATTTTGATATGCGAGAACAAATCAAATCTGAGATATAAATGATAATGCATATTTTTCGATGATTTTTGTATTTAACAAATAATTTTTTATTAATTTCTATATCCACATATATTTTTACTCATACATAATCGTTTAATCATTTATTATTTTTAATTTGATAAAGCAAACTGATATCTTAAAAAAAGCTAACCTAAAAAATTAATATGGATGAAATAATTATTACCCGGGAAAATATTTTCTTATTTTTACTAATATGAAGAATGTAGAATTGATCATATAAGTTCTTATACGTATTCCTTTTAAATATTTATCTTTTTTGATTTAAGCATGTTATCATGAATTAATCAATTGCAAAAGTTTTGTATTTCCCATTTGAAAGATTGCTAAAAATAGATTTTAAATGAAGCATCTTCATGTCTGACGAAGATATTATTTGCAGAACTAAAACTTTAATATGCAGGCGATTAACAAAAAAATTAGTCTAATTCGATTCATTTCTTTCTTTCTCAAAATTATAATTAAACTTGAAATTTACTTATAAATGATGGGAAAATTTAAATTGAAAATGAGGACAATATCATAAACTAATTGATAATATTTTAGCCGACAAAGTATTCTTGTTGATCAAGATAATAAGGAATTATTACATATTTTATTAAGGTAAATTTGTTCTCGGAGATAATATCAACAGTTCTCTTCTGATTCTTGCCTTCATTCCCACCTCATCAATGATAGGTTAAGGAGGAGAAGATATTAAAAGAAGAAGTGAATCGTTTTGCTAAAAGATTGCGACAATTACGCAATTGCAAAAATTTGATTTATGTTTGGGGACAGTTGTGCTTGTAGATATGAATTATATAATAAAAGTTGATCTAAGGATAAATGCCAGAAATATTTCATTTTCTTCTTCATTTTTTCAATCAATAATTCCTCTCGATTATTTTTTAATTTTTTCTTCTATAAATCGAAATTATATTTTTGGTTTTTATGAACTTTTTTCTTCTATAAATCGAAATTATATTTTTGGTTTTTATGAACTTCAACAAACTGAAATTCTATCGTAGTTTTTGTGAATTTTTAGAAATTAAAAAACCTACAAAGGGGATATGGATATTAAATAATTAGATTTTTTAATAATTATTATTATTGTTATCATTGTTACTTTTTTGAAATTAATGAAATAGTTAAGAAAGTCAATGAAATAGTTATCGGTGCCGAAAATTTTAACTGATAATTTGATGAATATTTTCCGTTTTATCTTTGTACCATAATAATCATCTATTCTTTATTCAATTTGTTCCGTTTTAATGTAGAACTTAAATTAAAATATTACTTTTGATTGATAATTAATTAAGGTCAGTTGTGACGAATAACATTTAGAAATGAAATTTACTGCTTGAAATTAATTTTCGTCTTAATATTCTTAGAAAATAATTATTCAAATAAATTTTTAATTAATTAATTCATTCTTAATTACTAGGAAGTACCATCCGCAAAGTAAATATTTGAATGTTTATATTTAAATATTTAGCTTAAGTAAATTATAAAATCATTTCTAAACTTCTACCATTAATCAGCTTTTCTTTTTTTCCAAAATTTTCCAAAATTTTTAAAATTACAAATATAAATTATAATAATTTTTTAAACGCTTCCTCTCTTCCAGATTCGTTTCATAACTAATCAATTGATAATTACTAACATTTATGAATGAATTCAAAATTATTACAGTTTTTTATAGGACAACAAATTGTTTCGTAAAATAATTTTTCACCGGTAAAATCTATTAAATAAATAGATAAAATCTATTAAATAAATCGATAATATCTATTAAATATTTTCAAAACAGACGAAAAAAAAAGAGAAAATGGTCAAAGTCATAAAATTGTTTTACTATCTTTTCAAAACGATTTGTATTTCAGCCGAGTAAATAATTGCTGCAATTATTGTGGAAATTTTAAATAATTTTAAGAAAGACGTATTATATCGATTTTGATATTAGACATAAAATATTTGTAACTAACAATATCTAACTAATTCTACCGTAACCTTGTATTACGATGATATATGATTTATGTCAGTACTCAGATTATAATGATTTATATCTCATTTTTAAGTAAGCTGAAAATAAAAACTGAATTAAATAATTCCATAAAGTAAAACATCAAATCAGATTTTATTTAAATGATTTAAAAAATTCCATTGTCATCAAGCTGTAAACATTCCAAACACTAAATTCACTATTTTCAAATTGATTGAAAAATTTGAGAATAATTAAAGAAAAACCCATTTTTTAATATGCACTTTAAATTTTGAATTCCTACAATTTGATTTATAAGAAAAGTGCCTCATTTAATCATGAGCCACCATTTCAAATTGTTATAAGTGAAATTTTTTGAATTAAAGTTTTTGGTATCTTAAAGCAAAAAGAAACTTAAAATCTGCAAATATTTAACGCATGAATTAAGAAAATACAAAGTAGGATTGAATTTTCTTGCCTCATAAATGCGCCAAAGATTTGTTTATTCTGAATTAATATTACCTATGAAATACAATTTGTCTTTGCGAATATTGTTTGCGCTACCATTATTTGCATAAAATCATCCAAGCTTAGCAATCCCCTTAACCTTATTATCATAGGTCACCTATAGCACTTATCGATACTTAATCTCACCTACTAATACTTTGTTTCAGTCGGCAATATTTTTTATATGAAAAATATTGAAAATATAACAAAATTCGTCTGCAGACAATTGTACACTATTTAGTTGGATCCAAACGGGAATATGTTTTAAAAAAAATTTTTCTTTAAATTATTAAATTATCAAATAGAAAAGGTGGAGGCGAGAGTAATTGAAATTAATTAGAATTGGAAATGATTACCGAAACTGGTATTTAAATTATATAAAAAATTTATATTGAAAATAAATGATTTCAGAATTAGAATAATGCCAAATAATTTAAATGATTTTGTTATGAATTTTTTTTGAATAAAGCTTGGAATAGTAAATTTTAGAATTTAAATAATTCTTATGTTTCAATAATTGCTCTTTGCATTTGTCTATTTAAAATTATTATAAAAACCCAGGCTTGATTATTTTTTTTCTCTAATTTTTATTTTCTAATTAATCATTTCGTTAATTTATAGGCGAGCAAAAGATCGTCGTGAAACTAAGAAGACACGATTGGCATGATAATTTGAAAATTTATTATTCATTGTAAATATCAGTAATGTGGTTTTTTTTAATAAAATATAAAAATGCATGTTAAGTTTTAAGTAATTCAATAATTAATTAATTAAACCAATGAATAGTTAAAATGTTATACTGTTTTTATTAATATTTTGTCATTTGCTTCTGTTTGCTTTTTATGTATTCAAAAAATATGCTTTATCCTTTTAAAAAATTATTCAATTAGTAATAATTTATTCTTTTGAAAAATTGTTCAATTAATATTATTTGTTTTAATGTAATTTTATATTTAAAACTTGAAAAACTTTTAAAATTTTTTTAAGAGAACTATTCCCGTAATTAATTGTTCCAAAAATCGAAATAAAGGAAAACTTATTTCTTCTATAATTGCTAATTATATTTGTTATTTAATTATATATTATTATTGTCAATTTATCCTTCTTTTAATCTCTTCTTTTTTTGAATTTTTGTTTTGCATATTTTGTATTGCACATTATTTCACTTATCATTATATATTGCCAGAAAAAGTCTGTGATTAATAAATGACCTCTTTTGTTTTGAATTATTTTGTTCCCTTCCGTTTATTTGTTCATTTATTTCATGGAATTTGATTATTTTTATAGCAAGTTGTTTGAACATGAACAATTTCAGTCATTCATTATAATTCACTTCTTTTATTGTATATTATATATATATATATAGGTATATTGCACAGGTTTATTTTATATGAAATGAATTCAGGGTTCATCTTTTTTTCTGATATTTTTTATCAGTTACTTTTCCATTCTTGTTATTTGCATATTTGATATTATGGATTACCGTATACTGTATACGTATTTAGGTTTTAATAACACTGCTGAATAATGAATTTTGATATTTTTTGCAACTCATACTATCATCGTTAGTATTATCACCATTATCATCATTATCATTGCCATACAAATCCTCCTTTAGTGTTTATAATTTCTTTAATATATTGATATGAAATAAATTAGTGCAATGTTATGTGATGAAGTGATGTGAAAAATAAAAAAAACGATGGCTTAATACGAAGTTTTAAAGATTTGTAAAACTTAGCATTCAATTAATAAGTTTCCATTTTATTGAATTTTAATCTAAAATTACTGGAACTAAAGCAATTTAGATTATACAATTCGATAATAAAGTAGCAATTGTTTGAACTTATAATTCTCGCAAAAAAAATCAAAGAATTGAAATATGTGGGAGAAGTTCGAAACTATTCTTTTTAATATCTTTTCTAATTTATTAAGGCGTAAAAAAAACGGGGATGCAATTCAGTCAATTCATAGAAAACAAAAGAATAAACAAAAGAAAAGAAAAACTTTTTCACGTAATATAATCGGATAGTTCATAGTGACGAAGAAAGAATGACGATATGATGATATATACATTATATATGTATATATATATATCCATACATAACCAAAAGCGAAAATACCGACACGTTACGATAATTACGTAACAAAACAGATTTGATAGAATGATTTTGCATAGCTTTTATTTCACACGTGTGTACGTTAGTATCATAATACTCAGACATCGTAGATATATCAACATTAAGGGATTTTTAGCATTTTTTTTTTAATACTATCATTATTATAAATGATTATTATTTGCAAGATAATAATTATCTTTTGATCATTTTTATTGGTTATCATTAGAACTATTAATTTTAAATTCGACATGAAACTTTAAGTGTATTATGTCTTATGATCATTATTATTTCTGCAAATAATATCAGTCAGTAACTGTTACGAACATATTTCTGAAAATGAACAGTTAATTATATTTCAATATCATATTGTGACATTAGTAATAATTTTAAATTTTCTATCGTATTTAATATGAAACGATTTGAATACTAAATAAATATAAATATAATTTATAAGCATTACTGAAATCGATGATAAGCTTGAAAATGTGTTCACAGCGAATTCAAATTTATATACCAATCACTTCTGCAAGATTTATTTAAACTAGTCTATCTAAAAAGTAAACACTTAAAACTATTAACCACGAGTAGTTGTCTTCTGGTCGATAATGATAAAGAGATAAAAGATCGAGAGTTAACAACATCAGATAAAACCGGTTCATTTTCACGTTCCTATTTATTATTGAACATTGAATGACTGTTGCATAAAGAATTATAAAGCAAAGCATTTATTCAATATGCTTATACAATAATACAAATTATTAATGAGCAAATATCAAATAAAAAATAAAGTTAGATCACAAAATACACAATTATTTCTTTTTAAAGTTAGATCACGAAATACACAATTATTTCTTGAAAAGAAATAAAAACAATCTGAGAAAATACAGAAGGAAAGAAAAAAATACAAAGTTTTCTAGGAAAGGAATGAAGTGAAGCAACGAGATCAATCGGTATTTAGAGTTAACCAATATTTTAAATTCAATTTGAAAATTTTCCTTTGCTTCATATAAAAATTTTCTGATATTAAATTTTTTTTGTCTATAACTGATGGTATGATTTGAAGAATCTAATGACGGTTAGTTCGATTTAAATAAAATTTTCTTAATCTGTTAATAAGCAAAACAAAAAAATCCTTTTGCAAATATGTCCTTATACTTCTAAAGTACATTCCTCACCTAATAAAATATACAAAAAAAACGCTCTGAAAACGATAATCAACTACAGAATACTGTGAGAAATAAATGCTACATGCGGAAACACGTATTCATACAATAATCTTTCAAAGTAGAATCCCACTTTTCAAAGCATGATTTATTTGCAATCCAATGACTTCGTTTTTTCCTTTGTTCATAGATAATTATTCAGTATGTTGGATTTTACAGAAAATAAATATAAATATAATAATAAAGAATTTCTTATGTACAGGCTGAATCTTTAGCATAATTAATATCTAACAGTAATATTTCCTAGTTGCATAGATAAATAATTCAAAGAAATTCTTGAAGAAAGCGTAAAAAAATTTAACCGCGTAAAGAAGCTAACCAGTAAACCGAGTATATATGTCAAACTTATTCTTGATCAAAATGCAATTAAAAAGTGATAAATGGATGATATGCTTGGAATAATGCAAATATTGAAATGATGCTGCAGCATAAATATATCAATAAGCAGTAATTCCGTCCTGTGGTTGCATAATGTGGGAAAGAAAAGAAAGATTCCCAGAACTATTAACTTACATTTAGGAATCCGAATAACATAAGAAATAGTTTTTTTTTAAAAAAAAAACTTTTAATCCCTAACAGAGAAAAAGATCTAAATTTTCGATAATATCAATCACATTTCAGACAAATAAGAATTTGTGCTGCGACATTAACCACATGAAAAATATACTGTGGCAGTAATAATAAAACTAGGAAAATTTCTAAACAAAACGAAGCGGAGCAATAAATACATTCATTTTGCATAAAATTGACAACAAAATTAATCTAATTAAATGAAAAGTAACTATTTAAAACGTTAATAACCAAATTTTTATAGTTTGCAAAGTTTCACTGACAAGATATCGGTACGATTATGCATTCTTATTCGAATTAATCTTTTCTCTCATAAAATAATAAGTAAGCACTCTTCTTATCAATATGCGATTCCTTTACTGGCTGAAAGATAATAATTCATAATACTGCGCAAATTTTAAGAACAACATTCCGTTTTAACACTGATTTTTAACATATCGGCAAAAATTTACCTGACAACGGCTATCATTCAAACTGAACCACTGATTACTGTTCTTAGCATAAGCAACATAGTGACCAGAAGCCATGGCGCCATAATGATTCTGAAATGGAATAACGGCCCTAGTTTTTTGGATAATCTAATTCTTTCTCCAAACAAAAAAAAAAAAAAAAAACAAAAAACAAAAAAAAGGCAAATTAAAATTAGGAGATAACTTATGTTCAGAACTTACTGCGATAGCAAAACAATTGTATTTCGTTGATGTCTTAATATCCGGATCTCGAAGCCATTCTCTGAGATCTAAATTTTCCAGTGGAAAGTCTACTACTTTACAAGATTTCATCCATCGTCGCTCAGATTTCATGCAAACAAATCTCTTGAAGTGTATAATCTATAAAAATGAAAAACTCCAATAAAAAGTGAGCGGTGGCATACTGATTACACTATCCATCACGGCATATGGCTAACGCATTATGTTTAATAAGAAAATTAAATACAATAACTCCATGTATCACAGAACAATACTTAAGTTTTTTGAGATGATGGACTGTCATATTATTCTGAAATATATAGTTTGTTTGTCGATCAGATAATCGATCAGATAAGAAGATAGTTAGTAGAAGATAATTTTCCAAGAATAATGAGTTATTCAGAAAATTTTATGAATTAAGATTCTATTTGCATATCAAATAATAAAAACAAACTAATATTTTAGGTAAGCGCCAGATAGCCAACGCTTTTGTTGTTGGACACTTTTTGCCACATGGTTTACATATTATCTCATCATCTAAACGTTCCGCCTGCATGAAATCATTCAAACATGAAAGCAACGAACATGGTCGATAATGTATTTCCCACGCTTGTAATACCGATTCATCGTCTCGGCATAACTTAAACAACAAATAAGACAGCAACATAGTGATGCAAAATGATATAATAAAATCAATTATAGTTTAAACATTTGCGCTATATCTTGGCCACATATATATATTTTTCTGAATAAAAACTAACACTTAATTTTTGTATCTTTTATCGCTTTGCAAAACTTCTTTATAGCAACACTATACTGATAAAACTGATTCTTTGTAAGTTTCTAATAACAACACTATCACTATTTTATTAATGATTGTAACAGCATTGCATTCTTTTAATAAAATAAAATGAAGATGGCGCTGATTTGTCACCTTCATAATAATATCATTTCACAAAGACGAGACAGGAAACTTAAGTTATCATTACAGTAGATTCAGATTTCTAACCAATTCAACGGAATGTTGGTATCGTAGATAGAGAGCAGTTGGTTTCCAATCAATCGCAACTGCCATCAAACAATCTTCAATTATTTCATCGTTATTTAAAATTATGCAACCACGACAAAATGCTGGCCATTCACATTTTGAACACCATTCGAATGATAATTTCACGCAACATAAATCAAACGGATAACCATTTCGAATATCTTCTGCTCTAAAAAAAAAAAAAAAAAAAAAAAAAAAAAAAAAAAAAAAAAAAAAAAAAAAAAGATTTTCGCACGATTTAGAAAGGAAATTTTGTGGTTTTGTAATATACACAATATTATAGAAACGCAATATTTAAAAAAATTGATTAAGAAATATGTGAAACTATTATTATGTTTGAAAATATAATGATACATAACTTAAGTGTGATACATCATGAGACAGCAATAAACAGATGAATAATTAAACGATTAGGAATCAAATGAACTTACGCATCAATGGCACGATTTGCTTCTCTAGTGCGTTGTTGTTTTCCATCACTGCCGTTTTTTAGAAACCGTGAAACATGCAGCCAAACCTCCTCATATAACTTATTACCAGTTGTTTTGCCCTAGAAATATGAAATATAAGAAAAAACATTTTCAAATAATTTAGCATTCTACTCCGCATCTAGAAATTATAAAGCCAGTACCGAGATACTATCCTTCTAGCTCAGTATAGCAAATCTCGCAGTACTGACATACTTATTCCAGATATAACAGCATAAGAGAGACAAATCCTTCTATGTGCAAAAATTTAACTAACCGGAGTAAATCGTAAAATAAGTGGGACACCAAAAACACGAGCAGTACAACCACGTGTTGCGCCGAGCAAATATGAGTCATTATATTGCTGCAATTATAATAAGTGAAAAAAATATCTGATAAAAGAATAAAGCAAAAGCACACTAAAAACACATTTCTACAACTATTGAGCGAAAACAATAATTACGCCATTTTATACTGTCATATTTAAAAAACATAGTGGCATATCGTACGATTTTGTCAAATTTTACCATATCCAGAAATCAGATACTATTAGAGTAAGAATATGAATTTACTATTATTTATTTTATTCGCCAGATCAAAGTATATCAAATATTAATATTTTTTATCGACATATAAATTTGTCTAAACAATTGTTTTTATTCTGAAGGAATTACCATTTTACGATGCGCAGCAATCACTGTTGGTGCTGCTATTAAATACTGTGGATTTGATTGATCTCCTTCAGCAGGCAATTCAAATGCGTAAAGCAATGCATCGTTTGGATAAACACTAACGGAACTGTTATCATCATCAACTGAATCGCTAACTCCTTCCTAAATTATTAACATCGGAATAATAATAATAATAATAATTAATAATAATAATAAAATAATAATAATAAATAGGGTAATCCTCGGCATTTAATATTAAAAATAAGAAGTTAATAAATGACAAATGTATTATTTTCACCAAACATATATATACATATGTCATTCGAAAAACAGCCAAAAAATTGAATGATTACGCTTTCTCATTTGGATGAATTCTATTAAAATGGAAAGTGAAATATAATCTTGGTTAAACGATGAAAATGTAAGCTTATTTTAGGACAAAATATCAAGTGGAAATAAGAAAAGTCACGAAAAAATTCGGGATAAAAGATGATTGCACATAAATGTAAAATACCATCATTTGGCCCCCTCGATTCAAACAAAGAATTTGAAATGAGTTAGGAAGTAAATTAGAAGCTTCTGCCAATTTGTTTTTAAACATTCCGATTGTAGTATCGCAGCTTAAACGAAATGCATAACGTATGGGAATTTGTCCGTCACGCTTCACCACTGCAATAAACAATGCGGATATATTTTACGCCATATTTTTGTATGATATAGAGAAGAAAATCCAACAAAAAAAAAAAAAAAAAAAAAAAAAACTTGTAACAATCTAAGAATAAAGCTGAGAAAAAACTTACCGACAATTGAGATAAGAAGTAAATGATCAATAGGTATGGGCAGTTGTAAGCATGTAAAAGCATCAAATCTGAAATGATTAGGTTAAAATGAAATGTTGCAAAAAACACATATTCAAATCAAAATATAATCTACAGCCGAATATGTAGTATCAGAAACAAATTGGAAACCATTTTACCTGCATGATATAGCATTGCAATTTAAGCAAGTAAGAGTTGAACGCAACTGACCAGTAAATAAATCAACAATGATACTCCTATCTCGTTTTAAATGAGCGTCCCAAGCCTAAAAAACATATCATCTAGGAAAAAACTGGAATTATATAAGCTAAGCGAATCAAGATAAATATCATCAAATTCCACTAATATATTGAACGATCATCACCATTATATTTCAATAAAATTTTTTTTAAACATAATCATTACAAGCAAAACATAGTAAATGAAAAATGAAGTAAAATACTTCTTTGGCAACAACAGAATCTGGACGGCCATCGCTGTCGCTGAGTTCAATGAATGGTTTGTTTTCAACTTGATTCAAGTCCTCATGTAGTAAATCTAACAAAATGGATAAAAACTCTTGACAATCATGTTGTGACCGTTCAGCAAACACTGGACCAGCAGACTTAATCGCATCCTGGGAAAAACAAATTAAGATAATCATTGATTTCTTCCGTTTCCCAACTAATTTTTTACTATTTCGAAAAGAATAGAGTTCAATTAATCCAGGAAAATAATGTGAATTTTGCTGGATAATACAAGTAAGCAGTTTTACTGGATTGAAGGAATGCAGATAAATTTGAAGTGTTATGCAGCCAAATGTCAAGCAATTAAAAAAATTAATGTCAAGTGTTAAAAGATCAAACAAATTAAAAACATTAAATGCGCATTTTTTCTTAAAAACATTATTTGAAAGATCAAGAAAAGATTATTTTTTTAGAAGTTCTAAAAAATAAAAGAAAGAAAAGTTGCAAGTTTTTTTCAGGCATGTTATTTAAATCATGTACATGTCCAATTCGAGAACATTCTTTTAATTTGATATTTGCAAGTTCCATATCAGTGAAAAAATACAGTGGATGAAACAGAGAAACTTGGAAAACAAATGATGAACTGCTAAAAGAAAAGCAGTCTCTGAATATTCTATTTCAAAAAATTCACGACAGAAAGAAAAAGAATTCTTACGCGTAATTTAATCGGTGCAATATTACGTTTTTTGCCGGACCATAACTCTTTCACAACGTTTGCATATTCTGTGGCTATTATTCCTTTTGATTTTAACCTTTAAAAAATAAATATAAGAAAACTTTCGATGAAATCTCTTAAATTAATCACATATTTTTTTTATTAAAAAAAAATATTAACCCTTTCATATCATCTTTGAATTTGCCTTCAATGAAATAATTTGTAAGCGGCCGTGTATTACTAAGACATTGCAGAGCACTATTCATGTAGCATGTATTACCCATATTATACAAACCAGTGATTCCAAGAATATATGATGAATCTGAACTGTCCGCAGCATAACCTTCGGTATTGCTGTTTTCCAAACAGCTAACCTCTTCTGGCCAGCTCATGTCCGCATTACGTAACTCCAGAAGTAACTAAAAATTTGTTTAGTTAAATAACATATATCAACATTTTATATAATTATATGTCATTTTTAACTCTCCAATATCCACAATTTTTTAATTTTTTTTTCATGTTTTGTAACATACATGATCTCCTTTTTATCACGCGCTTTTAAATCTGTGAATTTATTTATTACGTTTAGAAAAACAATTATTGAATAATCATGAATCGAAAAATTTAATAATCTTACAATACATTATTTTATCTTATTATTATAGTAATAAAGATAGAATATAATAAACTAAAGAAAATAACAACGCCGTTCGAAAAATGGAAAGTAATTTACCTGAGCACTTTGATGAATTTTGAGATCATTAAGAGTAGCTGAATCATTGTCAAGTAATCGTTTGTACGGTAAACCATCGATTTCAACAGTCCATAAACGAGCTGATTCGACATCATTTATATGTAGCTGATGTGCTAGAAGTTCAAGCAATTCTTCAACGGTACAAATACGTGATTCCGACACTACACACCACGGTAATCTGCGAAGAGAAGATTCTTTATTCCATTCTGCAATGCGTAAATCTAAGCAGCAATTCTTTTTTAATTTCGAACGTTTAAATTCTTCATCGCCGCATAGAAATTTACTTCTAAAAATGGCTTTCATTAGGTAATTTATCACTATGGACATAAAATAAAAGTAATACGTAACAGTGCTGTGAAATGATGACATCAACAATTCAAATTCGCTATGTCTCCTGAACTCTTTCTTGCATATTTCGAAGGCGAATTGATAAAAATGCATTAAGAAAAAACAGATTGGCACAAACCGAAAGCAGAATGTAACCAGCCACCAGAGGCAGTACCATGTCTTAAAATTAATAAAGTTAGCGGATAGAGCTCGATAACAGATTTTGTAGGATTCGCTGCTCCCGGATCTATCATTTTTGCTGGAAGAATACGTCGCTGAAGTGAAATACCTTCACGAGCAGCACTACCATGCCAGCGCAACAATGCTTTCCAAAGACAAGGAGCTAACGCTTCAAAATCCTTATTTAGCACTAAGTTTTGTACTAAAGGGGCACCCTCATTTGATAAGGATGGAACCTGAAAATGACAAAACAGAAAATAAAAAGGCAGAATAACAGCTTTATTTGAAACAAGAAATACTGAAAAAGTAGTTTTTATGAACTGATATTATCGGATTATTCCCTTAATTTTATCATTTATCACTGAACGAAAAATTTGTTGCTAAAAAATAAAGGGTGCGAAAAAGGACCTTATAAGACCAATCATTTTTCTGTTTTACAGTAATAATAGAAGCATTATTGATTGGTGGTACTTTGGAATTTGACATAAGTGCATGCACCCATTGCCGCCACCATTCAGACGAAACAATATTCCATTCCGTAAATGCATCCAACTGTACACGTTGCTTGAATCCACTTCACATGAAATAATTTAAAAAGATAAGCCTCTAAAAGAGAATAGAGTTTTATACAAATATTGAAAAAGCAATCTCCGAACATTAAAGAGTTTTAGAATTCAACAATATCATTTTCTTCATTTATTTTATTTCATAAATTACCAATAAATGGCATAAAAAGGTAGAATTAAATCAATCAGACATTCAATAATCAGCTTTTTAGAAAAGATACGCGTATCATGTGAACTATCAAAATAATTTGTTTAATTTAGCTTCTTTCTAAGTTATCGGTAGTTCAAATTCTTTAGCATCAGCCACTAATAATTTCTTTTTTGATGATTATGAACATAAATACCTAATATCTAATCATTTTTCTGCTTTACAGTATTAGTAGAAGTATTATTGATTGGAGGCACTTTGGAATTTGACATTGATACCAAAGTTGAATTTCATGATGTCTTTTCATAAACTTTTATGAATAATTTAAAAGCTCACCAAACAACCGTTAGTTCAACCTCTGCAGAACTTGGATGTAATCCCAAACAAATATGTCCAAGCTGAAACATTTCAAAAGATTTATCTTGAAGTATAAGTTGCTTTATTGTGTACTCAATGTTCAGCTTAATGAATGACAGCAAGAGAACCTGAAGAATTATTTCAAGCAAATCGTCCACACACTTTGTTTCATTTGCCCAACAAACAAAATCTGTTAACGATGCCCGACCCAATTCATCTGTATGTATAGTTTGCACAGTTTTATCCTGTAATATAAACAGAAACATAAGAAATAAATAAATGTAAACATAAAGAACAAAAACAAGAAAACACTTTTTCTTTAAACATAAAGATAACGAAGAATATATAAAATGTGTAAATTATATCCGACTTTCAATAGAAAAAAAGCACATACGAGATTTAAATGAGAGTAAAGGGAATGAATGTCTTCTTTTGATAAATAACCATCGCTATCTGAGTCAAAAAGTTGAGCAACAACTAAAATATTATTGAAAACTATATTATTTATTATTAAAATTAGATTTTTTACAAATTACTTTCAGAATTTCTTTTTGAAATTAGCACATCAAAATCTCTATTCAAGGCCAATCCCGAGTGTCATTTCTTATCTGATGGGTAAGATATGTAAGAATCTAGAGTATAATAATCGTCAATCGCTCTGTCTATTCCATTTAAATGAATTTCATATGCTAATTCGAGATCTAATATGTAATCACATTTCTTCATTTGATATGCTTAAAAAACGCTTTCTTTTTCCATTATTTCACTGTTAAAGTATGACATTTCCGCGTTATGAAATGATATATAAATTGATCCTGGGCTATGCGAAATACCTATTTTAGAAAACAAATCCATCAAATCCAAATTTCCTTAGTCGAAATTGCGTTGTAGGAAAACAAAAACCAAAATAATCAGAGAACTAAGCTGAAACAAAACAAATGCTAATTTACAATTAAGACGAGCAGTATGTGGTCCACGACAGGAAGCGGAAAGACCGCAGACAAGTTCTTTGAAATCTACCAATCCATCGTCATTTTCATCAAATGCGCGAAATAAGCCATTAATGAAATGATTCGCAATGGCACCACCAACTAACGTACCAAAACCATTCCTGGTAAGTTTACACAATTTGGTGTCGTTGATTGAACCAAAAACTTTTTCCAGCTCTTCCACTTCTTGTTCATCAACTGAAATTCCAAAAAGATTAAACCACTAACGGCTATATGTTAGCATAAGCACATTTGATAAATAAAACAATAACTAGAAATAACATTTAACGTTAATAAAGCAATTTCTCAACCTAAAATTAAGGTCCGAAAATGTATCAACTTACGATGTGTAACACCTGCAAGAACTTGATAGAAATTATAGTGAATTTCTGAATGGCGAGATGTTAGTTGAGGCGGTTCTTCAATCCATCGTTCTATTTCATGTTCATTGTTTAAAAATTCTGAAAAAATTTCTAGACTGAATTTTTTCCATGATTTACTCCTTTTGTTGAACGTTTAGCCAAAGAAAGATATCCAGAAGATTCAAAAATCAGTCTGTAAATTAAAAAATTATCCGCACATAGTGATGATAAATGAGATGAGTAATAATAATAATAAATATATATACCAAATCGTATATCTTTATCTACTTTTGTCAGTAAGACAATTCCAATGACAAAATGATGAAATGACAGTTTAGATGATCCCTGACAAAACTTGGCGAAAATACGTGAGCGCGTAACACATGGAATTCCCGGATGACAGAGAACATCAGCAAAAAATTCATCTTCTGTAATTAAATCACGACCATCCCATGCCGTTTCTAATCGCTTCAATTCATCTGTACTTACTGAAAATAATAATGTTGAATAACACATTTAATTTTAAAAAAATCACATTTTATTATTTTTTCTTATAAAACTTCACAGCAGTATTTGAGCTTTTCAAAAAACTATGTAGATTCATTGCAGTGCAATAAAAAATGTTGCAATAAAAAAATGTCATAATTAATTAACAAAAGTAAACTCAACAACTGTATACCAAGCATCGTTTGATAAGCAACAATCAGGCTGTTATACTTGATTACATATACTGTATATTCCGCAACAAGGAAAAGTTTTTCTCGTCTCAAAAGTGAAAAGTGAAATGTTGTTCAGCGTCAAAATAGATTTAAAATTAATACTGGCCGAAAAAAATTGAGAATAATTGCTTAACTCATATTCAACTCCTTGTTCCTTGGTTATATAACAATCTGCATATGATAAAAGTATATGTTTAACGACCACTTTTAATTCTATATGCTTTGCTTTGTACTGTACAGAGCACATCTCGTAAAAATTTACAGATAATACTTCAAAAATTTTGAAGGGCCTTTCTTTGCAAATGCATAATCATGTTCATTAAAAATTTTAAAAAAACGAAATGAACCGGAGGATGAACCTTTTTAATGGACCGAAGAAATTTTCGATCTATTAAAAAAAAGAAACATTCATATTCCTCTTTAAAAAGGTGTGCAGCCTGTATTTTAAAAAAGCGCATAACCCATATTTTTTCTTTCTTAAACAAACAAGAAGAATTTAAAAATCCCCGGAATTGTAAAGGTTAGCATGAAATTATTATTCAAATTTAAATTCATTCTCAAAGAGACAAAGATCAAAAATTTAAAAACTAACATAAATTTCGGGCTTCTTCAAAGCTAATTAATGACGATGATGAAGAAGCAGGAGTTGACGATTCTCGATTGCCCATTGTTTCATCATTTTAAGCACCCATTCAGCACTATTTTTTCTGAATAAAACATGAAGAATTATGCTTACTGGATATGTTAATATGGTAGAATAACAAATCCCATTATGACATATAACTAATAATGCTACTGATAATTAAAAAATTACTGATAAATTGAAAAAAACTATATAAAGGAAATAAATCTCTCCCAAACTTCCAACCAAATTATCTTCCTCATATCATTGCGGCAACAGATAATCTTCAGATCATATGCCACGCTATGAAATGTGTAAAATCTCATACTGAAGTAATATTTTTGTTATAAATTAGTTCTAAATATAATTAACTTGATATAATTTCATTTCAAAATATACTATTTCATAAAATTATATAGATGTCATTATTTTTAAACAGTGTGATATGATTCAGATCTCTTGCAATGTCCATTTCATTCCAATATTATCTTCCTAATAAATGAAAAATTACCAACGTGAACATATTACAGTAATCACGTAGCAATACTGCTCTAACAATTTAAGAGATAATACTTAGTAACTATATATAAAAGTAAATGGATATTATTTCAATTTATTTGAGTAATGATTATAATTACAAATAAAAATATTACAATAATAAGAAAAAACATGAATAAGATGACAATAAAATATCAAAATCGTTAATTCTT
This sequence comes from Dirofilaria repens, assembly GCA_008729115.1. Lineage (NCBI taxonomy): Eukaryota > Metazoa > Nematoda > Chromadorea > Rhabditida > Onchocercidae > Dirofilaria > Dirofilaria repens. Next base: position 40,562 of record SNRZ01000123.1, read on the forward strand.
ACTGCAAAAATTAAATATTTTTAATGAATTCGAGATTAGATTGAGATAACTAAATTGATATAATGTATAACAATTCAATGATCTAATTTAATCTTATCTATGGAATTAGTTCGAAATTTGATCGAACTTGTGAAAGTTATGAAAATGTTAAATTTTCCCAAATATATTTATAATTATTTATTAGCCACTTTTTACTATCATCATTTAGCTCCAAAATTTTTCTTTTAAATTAAGAAAAATATTTGTCAAAACTTTTGGATCTTACTAAAACTTTTTTCTAAAAAATTCTAAACCTTAAACATATATCATACACATGAAAATCTATTCATATCAGATGAGATAAGATTCTGGAAAAGTCTAGAGGCATTGAGAAAGTTTTTACGCAACCATAAATTGTCATAGAATTTAAATTAATAAGTTTTAGATGCTTCAGAATTGATAATTATTTGACTAACTATTTTTTTAAATAATTATCTATCACAAAATGAAATAGATTATAGGTATAATAATCTTATCGAATGTTGAATATTTCATTTATGTAACATTGTATTATTGTTGTAATATTTGTCATTGTATTCGAAAAATTAAATAATTTAATAAAAGATCAAAATATTATTTAAATGATTTATCAGAATAATCTTAAATAAATGCAATTACATTAGCTAAAAAGAAAGGAATAAATATTTATAAATATATTTATTAAATTTGGCAATATTCACAATTTTTCAATTTGCTTTTTTTTAGCTATTTAATATAGAAAAGAAAAATCATAAATTTTATTTATTTCCTTTTCAAAAATCGTTAACGTTACAAATTACACTTTTTTCTTTTTTTTTACAATAAAAAATTTTCGGCTAATACTTTATTATATTTGAATTCTGTTATTTATTCCTTTTTTTGATCTGATAAATATTAGTGATAAGTGCTGGGCCACAAATATTTTTTTTTCTATTATCATAATATATTTCAAGTATGTCGTATGCAAAATTATGATGATTTTAAATGAAAAAGAATTCACAAATGAATTATGCTATAAATGATAGAATAATTTAAAAGTTTTGTGAAGACATTTCCTATTTCTTTGCTTCTGATCCATTTTCAATTTATCTTATCGAGTATGTATATGTATGTATGTTTGTATATGTGTGTGTGTGTGTGTGTGCACGTGTGTGTGTGTGTGTGTTATATCAATTTATCCATTATTGACACTGTCCGATTGACAAACTTTTCATCCATTCCTTTTTCTACTTTTATTGTTACCACTATCATCGTCATCATCGGTGGAAAACTTATTTTATCCCTTTCAATTTCTTTAGTGATAACCTGATATACTAATCATTTAATCAGCTGATTAATTTATTCATTTGCTAGTTTACACGTTAATTACATTTTATTCTATTCTATTCTATTGCATTCAATTTTGTTTTGCTTTTTGTTCTTCTTTATTTTTGTTTGTATATATATTTTTTCAGATGGAAATGTTCCCAAATATTGTGAAAATTATTATATTTTTAATTATTTATGGTTTAATGCAAATTAATGCACAAGAATTAATACAACGAACAGCGAGAACATTTGAAAATACACAATTCGATTTGGACCGCAATTTATCAGTCGATAAAGATACTATGGTTGAAAATGAATCACCAGATATATCTCGACGAAAATCCCATATATCTGTTAAAGTTTGCTTTTAAAATTTTCTTTCATTTATTTTTCTTCTGTTGTAGTTTTCCATAATTTCGACTATTTGTTTGATCTGTCAATAAATGTATAGAATTTGTTTATTTTTTTTTTGCTAAATATTAAACAAAATAAATTTAGGATATAAGCATTTTTTACATAGAAGTGAATTTGAATTAAATTAATTTATTCAGAAATGATTATTCTAACAGGTAATCGATAAATGATATTTGGTGATTTCATTAAGTAACAATTTAAAAATAGTTTCTATCTAATAAAAATTAAAATTTTAATTTCTGCTGATGAAAAAATAAAATTTATTTCATTTTCTGTAAATTATTTTTGAAATAATCTAAGTTAAAAATTAAAATCATCCCGACATTCTCTTAAAGCCTGATATTGTCACAGGTACAGCCAGCTACAACGATATCCAACCTACAGACAACAGAAACAACAATTGGACGAGAACCCATATATGTGAAACCTAAATTATCAAAACCTAAATTTCAACATGAAAACATTAGAAATGCATCACACCAAGCTCCTCGAGCAAAATCTTTTCATACTATTCCCATCAATATATCACAATTCATTCAAACTGAAGTAAAAAATGCTGAAATTTCTTCAAATCAACATTATGCAGCAACAGAAATGCAAAAACTATCCGTAAAAAATATTGAGGATGGTGAAACTAATCCATTACATCAAACTCCTCTCCAACATACACTTAAAATTCTACCTCTTCAGCAGCGTAATTCAACATCTCAAGTTTCAATTGGAAATTTATTACTGCGACAAAATTTTCCATCACTTTTATCATCACTATCATCATCATCATCGTCATCATCATTGTTGTTGACCGCAACGACGCCATCATCACCTATTCCTGTTACTATTTTATCTATTGCCTCAGGCAATAATCCTGATTCTCAGTCAGCAATCCCGATCCGACAGCAAACTTCATCTCATTCACAATGGTTCAATGATACGAGCCCTTCATTTGGTAAGATATAATTTTCTTTTCCAATTTCTTTGAAAATTCTTAAAAAATGGATGAAATTTTTTATGGACTGAAATGATCATTTGTTTAGATATAGAGTAAAATCTTTGTCTACTACCTTTAATAATTTGTAGATTTATTAGGAAAGACTTCACCTTTTTACATTATAGTCTCCTTTGCTAAGTTGCATTTATCATTGTTATGGTTGAAAAAAAATTCCATAAAATGAAATGACTTATTAAAAAAATTTGGCTATATTGAAACTAAAAAAAAAATTGCAATGATAATTAAAATTTTAGGATTCATCATTTTATTTCGTATTATTGAAGAAAAATATATTTTCTCTCAATTGTTCATACCAAATTTGAATTTCTTTTTTTAACAATAACAATTTACAGAACTGATTAAAAAGAATTTCACATAAGTAAATGCTATAGCGAAAGTTACAGTATCTATAGGTACCGTGACATTAGAATTACCATTATCCTTGAATTGCTAACAAGCTTAAAACTGATAATAATTGATAATAATCTTATATTCCTGACTTCAGATTGATGAATAAGCGTGAAATAAATGAAATAATTTTAATAATTTCAAAAATTGATCAATTTGAAAATTTCGGTCGATCTATTCTTCCTAAAATTCCAATTAAAAATGATAATATGGTAACATGAAAATAATGAAATAAATGAAGCGAAATAAAATAAAATAAAACAATTTTCCCTCATTATTTTTATTTTATTAGATAAAAGTAAGCATGAGAAAGGAGAGTGATAGTGCAAATTAGAACCTATTAAACAATTGAAAAAAATAATACCACGAAATTTACTGAATAATAACAAATCGAATTGATTATATTTATTATAATTATTTAAAATAAAAAAGGTCACCTATATAAATAATCACATCTATCACATCAATCACTGTTATTTTCAATTTTGTTATTATTTTCAATTAGAACACTCATTTAATTAATCAATCAAAAAAATTAATTAATCAAAAAAAGCAAAAAAGAGTATTTACACTCTGATATTATTAATTTTATTTGCAACAATTATTTCAATTAAAGATTTTTATTTAATTGATTTAAACTTATAAATGGCATAAGCATACACATCAGCTATTTTACAGTAACAATAATAATAAAAATTATCGAAGTATGAATAATTTTTGAAAAGATGCATATAAAACGAATAACTTGAATTGAAAATGAAAAATCATTTACCAAATTAATTTATTCGAATATAAATAGTTACATCATCAGATATTTGTATGGAAGAGATTGAGAAAGAGAAATGAAATTAATAATTATCCGTATATCCCTATCTTTACTCTCTCTCTCTCACTTTTTTTTTCTGATATTATCGATAAGAGAAATTGTTCGGAATTATTTGGTTATTCTCCTTATCCTAATTAATTAATTCATCATCAAAATATCCGTTTATTATTATGGTTTGTTTCATTCTGTTCTTGATAGAGCTCTGTTAACCTGAATACTTAACTTGTTTACTTATATACTTAATCATTTATGTATCATTCTTCACTTTGCTTTCTGTTTATTTAGAATGCTCCCTAATTACTATAAATGGCTGGAATTATTGTTAATGACTGATCATAAAACTTATTAAATTCTTTTATAAATGTTGATATACTATAAGATAATGTCATAAATAGCAACCAATTTTAAATTCAAAATTTGATTAACTAAATTTAGTTTTTCCTAAATTCTTAAATTTGTAGCTCTATTTTCTAATTTTCCTATTTGCTGCACGAATTTTAGTTTTTAATAAAATTTAATCTGATATTTATATGAACTAAGTGATCTAATCCATTTTTAATTTATCCAATAATACCTTACCTGCAGCACAAGTCAGTTATATTTGATAGTGCATGGTCTGAGATATATTTTATTATATAATTATTCCGTAGGCATACATATTTAATAAATTTTCACAATTTTAAGAATTTAATTCAGTAATTTGATTAATTTAATATTTAATGCAAATATATATTAAAATGTTTGCATAGCTCGGAATATCTTCATTATATCACTTTCCAATAAATTTCTAAAGATTGCATTTAATAATTCAATTAACTTTATATTTAATTATTATTTTTATAAGTACTCGACAGTTAATATGCTTACAGCATTGGACTATTTTAAAGTTTCGATAAAATTATTTGATACTCCTAAGTTAGGTGCAATTAATTCATTCATTTTTACCTAAATTTTTTCTTTGTTCAAGTGAAATGAAAATTTTCAAAGATCTTTCACTGAACCATTTGCTGAACAATCTGATGCACTGAGTCATCTTTCCGAATTGTCAAATTTACTGAATTACAATATTCTTAAATATCAAAAATAAATTATATTCAGTAATGATTATATTCAGTAATTAGAAAAAAGTGTAGATATCAGTAATAAGAATTTTAGAATTGAATAAAGTTTTAAATTAAAGATTAAATAAAAGTTAATAATTTGTTACAATTTACATAAGAATAAATATGAAATTTGCCAAAAAGAAAAATCAATTGTAGTTTAATTTAATTAATTTTCTCGATGAAATGTTCACTGATCATCAATTTTTTTTTACATATATTTTTGTACAAATTAATTTTTTGCAATACAATCTATATCAATGGAATACTTTAGATGTAATTGTTGGAATAAGGAAAAGTTAATTAATTCTGATTAAATATTTAAATCGATTTATATTGAAGACTGATTCGACATTTATTTGTTTTTTTTTTATTGGATCCAATTTTCACTTCTTTCTTCCTTTCTTTTACAATGTTGCTTATTCGAAGAACCGAAATTTGAATTTATCAAGTTTTTAGACTTTTTAAAAGAAACTATTTTTTGGGAAAATTTTGTGATCAAAATTTCGCAAATTTTCGAAAAACAGTATAAATCATTTTTCTTATGTCAAAATTTCTCCTAAAATTTCAAAAAATGAAAAGTGCATACATATATATATAATAATTTTCTTTAGAACTTTTCCATTTAAATTGCTCGAATTGTTTAATTAATTAAAATATTAAATTATGAATGACAAATCTCCAATTTTCACGAAATGACTTTTTAAATTTCATATTACTCAAACTTCATTCCATTAAATTTAGCAAAATTTCATTTTTGCTTGAATTACTTAATTTATTTCTTTTTTAATAATATTCAATTTTAATAACTCATTATTTATTACAACAATTTGTAAAAACTCATAATTATTTTTTCTTTAGCAAAATTTTAAAGTGTAATTAATAGTACAACAATTCTGAATTCGTTTTTCTAATGTTTTTTGAATTCGTTTTAGGTATTAAAAAGCTTTAAAAAGTTTACTTTTTAAAAAAAAAGTTTTTTGGCAATTTAACCTTATTTTTGATAGCTTAAAATGTTAATTTTTGGGAGCAATAATTTTAAAATTATTACCACCGAACAGAATTATATTTTAAACTAATTTATTGTAAAATTGTTTGAAAAAAAGTTTTATTATAACTATATGTAAATGAAATCCATTACATAAGTAATTAAAACCTTTAATTATGCAAATTCATAATATTTTATCTTTATCACATCAAAAAGGAAAGATTAGCAAATGATATAATTTGTTTTAAAGATTGATTTTGATTTAAAAAGAATTTTTCATTGAAAACAAAACGATTATTTGATTTCTAGAATGTTTGCAAGATTTTCAACAGATTGCAACGGAATTCCAGCGTAAATTTCCACCACAAACAACGCGTGATATTAAGGAAAAGCGATTGGCAGAAGTAATCAAGCAACGATTAATCGATTGTGATCATAAATCGAAAAATGATTATTGGCAAAATTTAATGGAATTAGTAGCAAAAGTAAAAATTTCACCAAGGTATTTTTCTTTTTTATATTTTGTCACTTTTTTAACTCAGAAATCTTCGAGATTAATAAGAAATCGTCGAGATAAATAAAAGTGAAAAAAAGGAGGTATCATTTGAAAATCATGAGAGAAATGGAAAGTTTTTGTAGCGAAGAAGATGGATGTAATAATGGGTTGGTGCAAGAACGTATCGCATGTGTTAATCTGTTATCATATACATGTCAATTTATTAAACGTGATTACACATTTCGTTTATTACCTGCCCGAGTAATCATTCAGGAAGCACGACTAATTGAAGATGGAGCTGCTAAATGTGCAAAAGTGATACGATTAATTAAAAAAGAAAATAAGCCTAAATGAGGAAGTGGGAAAAAAAAAAAAATTTGATTCGACTTTTTCATTGATTTTTTCTAACAAATTTAGGTATATTTTAAATAAATTCAAGCTAATGTGCATAAAGATCATTTTATTTTCATGTTGATAATCGGATTTAATTACGGCATCATTTACTAAATGAATGATAATTATATCAGTATTTAAAATTGGTTGTGAAAAGTTAAAAATGATATTAAAATAGTTGGTATACGTTAAATGAATAATATTCCCCATAATTAAGACATTATTAATTAAATGTATGAGTGGATAATGACTAAATAAATATTTAAAATCGATTAGAAGAATTGGAAATGATATTATAATAGATAGTATGCGTTAAATGGATGTTAGTTTTTACTCATTGTTTTATTTGTAGGCGTTATATTAATTTAAAATAAAAAAGAGTGTGAATATTAATTCGAATATATTGTCATAACAGTCTTAATTGCCAAGAAAAAAGATTAAATTAAAAGATACAAAGAAAAAATAAGATAAAAGACAAAATAAGAATGCTAAAAAATAATTAATGCAAATTTTTTTTTATCGGTTTTTATGTCTGAATACAATATTGACAGCAGAACTTAAATAAATATTTCTGACAAGTTCATATTGCTATTGATAAAAGCTGCGGAGAAAAATAGCTATTAAAATGAATAATAGCAATTTTAAAAAAAAGAATTGACTATTTTGTTTTCATTGAAAAATATTTATATTCTAATTTTATAAGATCGCCAAATGATAATGAATTATCTAATTGATATAAGAATTAGAAGATAGACAGATTTATTCACAAATGATAGAAAATTTATGAAACACAAATGATAGAAAATTTATGAAACCACTGATTTTAATTAACAATTCATTAACTGGTAAAGAAATGAACCTTCTTGCTGTCAGAAGAACAAAAGGGAATAAATGATAACTTTTAATTAGTTGCTTCTTATCATTTGATGCGAAATAGAAAATAACATTGCTTTAGTTAATGAATGTCTAATATTTTCATATTTTTAAAAAATTCAATTTCAATTTAAAGCGAAAACGATAATAACATCTATACAAGCATTAGAATTAATAACAATATTTCAATAAATGATATTTCTGCTTAAATTGGTAATTAACATCATAAATTAAAATTACATTAAAAATTATATTTTTAATCAATTATTAGATTAAGCGGAGAACTAAATCATAACTGAATATGTATAATATGATTTAAAAAAAAACAAATTGGAGAATTTTTAGTATTAAAAAATAAATATGATATGAAAAAGATAGCAAAATTAAATTAAAAAATGTAGAAAATAAATACTAAATTTGATTTTTTATCTTATCACTCCACTTATTCTTAATTAATTAATGCCACCTCATGCTGATAATTAATATCTCGTCCTTAAAAATCGGAACAATTATTTTATCATTTATCATATAAGATCTTTGAATAATTAAGAAATTTTAAGAAAAAAGAAATATTTCATTTATTAATACACAAAATAATGCTTATTTACTATCAACTATGATAATAAAAAGATATAATGTATATTAGCGCAATCGCACTTACTTTTATACTTAATCAAGCTTAATTAATAAGGCTATATTTTCTAGTTTTATTACGAATATATATTTCAGGTGGCTTAATGTATCTTATTATCAGTGTATGTTGGTAAATATAGAATTAGTTTAAATTCGGATTTCTAAAAAATTTGATTTAATTTCTCAATTTCTAATGATATTTATTTTAGTTTCTTTGTAGCCATTAGAAAACAATACGATTAGCGATTTTGTATGAACGTTTTGTCGATGGCAAATAATTTCAAATTGGTTTTATTAGTATTATTTCATTTTTCAATATTGAAACAAATTATCAAGTATTCAATAATTTTTGATGGTAAAGAAAATTTTCGAACAATTATGAACAAAAATCAGCAAACAAATTGAGCTAAAAAAATTTTGTTTAGGATTTTTAATAAAAACAAAATTTTTGGTAAGCAATAAAATTTGTTTATAATTCGTTTCGGACAAGGAAGCAAGAGAAAAGTGAAATTAACAAAAATGTAAACATAGCAATAAAAAAAAAAATTTCGCTTTATTTTATTAATTAAAATTTCGCATAATGAATAGAATAACATATAGAATTATCAAAATCATCGTAGATATTTCTTTCGATCGTATAAACAAAAATTTGAGAAAAATCGAGAAATTCCTAATTTACTTTAGAAAAATGATAAATGAAATTTGTGTAATTTATAAAGTTTTTGAATTTGCACAAAATTATTAAATTTTCCTTTGTTATTTATTTTTTAAATGAATAAATTCGAATTTTTCACTCAAGCTTTAAAGATTATTCCATTTTTTTTTCGTTGAAATTTTTATTAAATAAATTTAGTCGTACTTTCTTTTCAAGAATCATCATCAGAAAAGGTTGTAAGTTGATAATCTCCAAAGTTCATACGTATATCACGACTCAAAGCTTCCATTTGACTACGAGCTATTTCTTTAAGATCTTCTTTTGAAGCATATTCATATTCATTTTCATAACCAATCGAATGAACACTATAAAATAAATAAATTGTAATTTAAAATTTAGAATTTAAATTCTTGAAAATATAAAAAAAATACAATTTTCTTCATCCCAAATTTTTTTAATATTTATGACGGAATAAACAAGTGATTGACACAATGATTGATTTATATTCAGCAGTATTTGATTTATATTCAGCAATATTAGCTCAAAAAAAAAAAATTTTCCAGTAATTAAAAATGAACTGTAATTAGTGTGGATGCAATTAATTCTTGATAATTATGATGCATTTCTTGCATAACTATTGATTATAATCATCATAAGTTGCAAATATAATTGCAATTATCATATTTTTTAATAATAATAAAATGTGTGAAAATATGATTTTGTAATAATAAGCATATATATATATATATATATATATAATTATACATGATTTATAAATGTATAATATATATGATAAACAACTAAAAAATAATTGTTGCTAAAGAATTTATAACCATTCCTCATATAATAATTCATATGTTAATCAGATAATATAATTAATTACATGTCAAGTATTTGTATTATTTACAGCACCAAATTCATACGATATGATAAAAGATCAATTGAAGCATACCTATTCCACCGAAGATTACTGAAAAATGATGATGTACCAATAGATGAACAGATGCTATCAATATCAGCATCATTACCATTATCACTCTGACTCCACAATCTATTCTTCCTCCGTTCTGGAATGCTTGTACGACTACAATCTCTGTAATTAATTAATTAATGCTATATAGTTATTAGGATGCTGCTTTTCTTGATTAATTATTAACAATCTATCGAACACCACTTTAAAGACTATGTAAAATTATATTTTTATGCATCAAAACATATTATAAAATTGATTAAAATGTCTGAAAAATACTTTAAAGTTTTATGAAGTCGTTCTAATCGACCGTCGAGCATTTCAGAATCGGACCAATTGCTTTCTGACTCAGCATTATCATATTCAGTATGACACGCGCTTGATATATCTCTTCTTAAAAAGAAAAAATTCAAGTTTTTGAAATTCTATTGATATAAAATTCAAAATGATCATTTGAAATATTTAACAGACAATATTTGATATTATCTCTGCACTTATCATTTTTGTCCTACCTCAAGCTTTTAGTTGAGGTAGAAAGTGCAGTCGGAAACGGATGATCTTCAGGCGTCGGATCAAAATCAGCGATTGCTGTTAGCTCAGCTAACATCCGATCAACGCGGCTTGCTGCAGCTGCAAGTTTGTCATTTCCATCAATTCCATCAAATAACTGACTTGTATTCGATGTTATCGACCGATTTAACCAGCTTGGTGTTCGTCCAGAGTAGAGCCGCCGACGACGATTCCGCTCCGGTGTCATTGATTCACACTAAAAATGCTGAATTTTCATCTTAATTAATATTATTTCTTTGTTTTATTTATTAACGGAAAGAAACGGAAAGAATATATGATCATTCGTTGTTTTCATTTTATGAAAACTAAGATTGACAGGATGGACGGATAATATTCAATAATTCAACTTCCATTTTCGTCCGCTATTCTCATTTCTCATTCAAGTGCTATTAATTTAGTTAAATCGTTTTTCGCAATTAATTATTGCCATTTTTGAAATAAATACCTTCTTCATTATGGAAAAATTTTGTAAAGTATATGAAAAATACGCAAATTATGCAGCAAAATTCATTTTAAAATTACTATTAAAATTTGTAAAAGAAATATACATGTTTACCTGTGAATCAGATGACATATATGTTTGAGAATAGAAATAATTATGGTTGGTATTTGTCGGAAGTTGTACGGATGAAGTTGACGGTTGCGCATTAAGTTGAGCATTCTTTTCATAAAATAACATTTCCGGTGTAATCCATTCTATTTCTGAATCCGTTTCAACGCCAATATCAATAGAATATACTTCAGATGAGAATGAGGAATTCATTGAAGCAAACATCTGAAGCAGAAAAAAAAGATGAGATTCTGCTGGAATAACAGAATATCATCATGTCTTCATATAGTATGTTTAGAATATTATACTTGATTTAAATAAGAAAATCAGCGGAAAATTTAAAAATAAAAATAATCTGAAAAAACCTCTAACGGATTCTGCGATGCTGAATTTTGTTCAAGCGGCAGAGATGACGAGTTGATATCTGTCTCATCAGCTTGATAACTAGTATCCGGACAATTATCTTCGAATACGTAAGCATTAAGTATTTTTGAAATTTTGATTGGTCTTGAATCAAAATTGAAATTTCTTGGTCTTAATGCCAAATAGATTTCCTCAGATACCATAATACCGTAACAATTTGCGTGTTGCATTAAGGTACGGGCACCCAAACATGGCATACCAATTAGTTCATATGTAGGCTTTTGACTATTTACAACTGTTGATAAAACTGATCCGCAATCAATACCTTAAATGATTTATTTATTTAAAATTATATTTTAATTTTAGTTTGTATTTTTTGAGTAACAAATGCTTGAAATACCAGGCTACACGAGAAATGAGATATTTTCTACGTAAATATATTTGATATTAATTAATCATAATATTTTAATTCAATTTTAATGTATGTTTTAGATATTACAAAATAAAATTAAAATTTTTATTTAATAACAAGACATTTCATTATATATTTTTTTGATACCGAATTATATAATGAATATATACTAATCTTAATCTAATCTTAAACATATATTAAAAGTGAATTAAAATTCATTTATTAGAGATTAAAAATCATAATAGAATAAATAATAATAATAATAGAATAGTAACAGATTTAACTATAATAGATAAATATTTAATTTAAGCAATTCTCAACATGCGCGGAATTGAACTTTGAATTTCAATTCCACATGTATTTTAATGTATTGCGTCACTTAATTGAGCATCAATTATGACAAAAAAATTATGAAAACTAATTAGTTTTTCGCTTAAATTAAATATACTTGCCAATATTTAATGAAATGCCATGATCAGCAGCAAATGCCGAAATGTCTAATGCGAATTGTGTAAGCTCAGCAAGTAAATCGCCAATTGTTGATGGTGTATCGTGAACCTGAAAAATTTTAATCAATTTAGTTTTTTAAAATTTAACTATACCAGATGAAACTTTGAAAAATAATTTAATATATATTCGAAATAGTGCGATAATTCGATTAACAGACTCTAAATTTATTCTAAATTTGAAATTTTATTGTGCTCCGAAAAATGAACCGTTTTTGAGAAATTAATAAAAAAACAAACATTTTTGCAGAATTCTGGAATAACACCCACTGCAACAATATAATTTTTTTGGCACCCGCGAATTTTTTCAATTCCACGATGTTGCATGACAATCTAAAATAGATTATTTAGAAGACTAAAATTTTTTTTCGAAATTTTGAACAAATAATTTCGGAATTAATATAATTTTAAAAACTAAATGAAATATGGAAATTAAAACAAAATAGAAATAATCATTTATCTGATCGAAAATACATATTAAATTTTTAAGATTTCTCACGGCAGCCTCGCCATCACCATCATCGCTTAAAATCTGCAAATGAAAAGAACAGAAACAATTCAATTAATGATTTCAAATTTTAAAAGCTGTCATAATTTCTTTTTTCATTTTTTTTTTTGAATAAATAAATAATTTTATAAATATTTTCGAATTATTTCCATAATTAATTTGAACAAAAAATTAAACAATTTTTTATAAATAAGGGATTTTATTTCGAAATTGTCTTATCTGACAAAATCTATGAAGAAAATCAAACTACATTATTTAATTATTGAAAGCATATTTAATTATTTGGATGATCACTATATGTATGTATTTTCCATTAAATAATCAATTCTAATTAATTTATTTTTCTCTTTAACAGTATATTTTATCCCATCATTTGTATTTTTTAAATAAAAAAATTGTACGAATACTATAATAAATTAAATATAATAATTAATCTTAATTAATTAAAAATACATACATTAATATGAGCTACGCCAACACTGTGACAAATGTGATGATAAAGATCGGACTTAGTTGGAAAGGTTTGTGCGATATGCATTGGCAGAGCATTTTGAAGCATTTGTTGATTAGCTAATTCAATTCGTTCCGCATTTGATGTCTCTTCTAATTCCTAAAAAATATGCTTAATTCGACCAATATTTACTGATATAATAATTTATCATTAATATAAAAATACTAAAGCAAATATTCAAAAAAAAGGAAAGAAATAAATAAAAGTAATGGAAAAATTCATTCATAAAATAAATCGGATTTGCTTCCATTTTTTCATTTTTTTTTTTTTTTTGGCAAAAGTCTTACTTTGTATTAAAGTTCGAAAAGTATAAATACTGAAATATTATGTTGAAAGTGAGTACAAGTTATCTAATCGAAATAGTCGATCTATCTTTTTACATTACAAAAATAATAATCAATAAGCCTGTCATTCTACACTAGCGAAAACCAATCAATAATGCCATTTGTTTATGTGAGAGAAAAAATCGATCAATAATACATTTCCTACATTACGGAATTTCTGATGCATAAAAATTCCACAGTCTTTTCTAATTCTACTGATAAATTTCCAACACAAGATTTTGTCAAAAGAGAATATTAAGTATTATTTTTATGTTGCTGTCAGATTTACATAATTATATTTTACCTTAAGTTTCGACATAAATTCAAGCCTTAAAATTCGTTCATTCCTTCGGAAATGAAGGAAAATAAGCAAAGATAGCATAAAAAGACCACCCAATAATTCCCATTCAACATTATATGCTCTAAAAGTATTTGGATAAGTCTCAATTATAATATGTACATACATATATGCATAAAAACTTTAATTTTATAAGTTTTTTCCATCATTAAAATTTTATAAGATTATTGAAATTTCGAAAAATTCATCAGATCTGATTAGATTTGAGAGTGCTAGAAATATTTAACATATTTAAATTAAAATTTTAACATATTTTTATTAAATATAATCAATTTCTAATACTATTTGATTTTTATGAAAATTTTTGATAAACACTTTTCTTTGTACAAATAATTTATTACTATTCCAATACTCATAAAGTTTCTATTTTTTTAATGGAATAGCTTTGAAAAATTTAAAAGAATTCATATAATTAGTGGTCTGATGAAAATTTGTAATGTGCTTTAGCTCAGTGGTATTTGTTAAACTTTCTCCTTAAAAAATTTCCATTTTTCAAAAAAACTCCCTTCATTCTTTTGAAGTTCATCAATTTTCGAAAAATTTTAATAATAAGCCTAGTGGCCTCATTTTTAATGCATTTCAATGCACTTTCCAGTAAAGCAGAAAGTAGTGAGGGAAGTTAAAAATTTAATGAACAGTTTTAATTATTTTAAGTCTAATTTTAATTTCACGGTCTTCTCGATACAAAGAACTTTTCGTGATGGAAAATTTATGATAATAAATGAGCAAAATTATGATAATTTGTATTTGAGTATTTATTTACGCTACGCTCATGAAATTATATTTAATTTTCATGTTTTATAACATATTCTCTCCTGTATTATCACTGATTTATTATCACGTTTTTTAAAAAATAAAACGTTTACTTGTCCATACAGTTAGACTACAAGGAAAACGAAACTGATTTAAAATTTTAAAATAATTAATGAACCAAAATGAAGAAAAATCCATTCTCGGAAATAAAAATATTTTAATTTCTAAAATTTCAACTTTATTCCATCAAACATCTTTCAGTTCATATTAAGTAATATATATTTTTATGTAATAATTATGTGCATTTCCTTGAATAAAACAAGTCTCAGATCTTATTTCAAAAATTTTTCTCGTCTCCATTTTATATAAAATTCAATTCCTCTAAATTACACAATAAAATTTGAAAGTCTCAATAAAAATAAAAACTTTTTTAAATAATAATTTCTGCAAATTTCAATTAAAAATAAATTTCAGTAATCTTAATTTTCCTTCGCTAAAAAGGAAGTAAAATTAATTCATCAGTCTTTTTCTCCCCCGCTGTTCCACAATGACCCTGCAAAAAGCATTTTGTTCCCGGAAATAAAAAATGAGAGAAAAATGCATAAATTATTCACCGAAGTATAGGGAATGCTGTAATAATGATCCCTGATTTTTAAATATTCCATTCATTTATTTGCTTATACGTTTCTACTACTATTTTAAAACAAAATCACTTCAAAAATAAAGGAAAAGTTTGTGTTAATTTCTAAATCTATATTTTAAAATATTCATTAATTTAGAATTTTTTAATATTTCATGAAAACATATTAATTAAAACACTTTTAAAATATATATATATATGTTTGAGATAAATAGTAATTAAATTGTTTATATTAACGCATCAAAAAATTATTATAAATCATTTTGAATTATATCAAACTGAAATTCATTCTATATTTTAATGATTTCATCATACTTTCTCTCGTTTTTCTTTCATTCATTTTTTTAAAAAAATTTATTAAAATAGTAGAAACGTATAAATCATTTACATCCTTTTTGGCATCATCAAAATTTGAAAATATCATGATTAAACGATATAATATACTACCATAACAATTTACAAACTTTTCTATGTTGTTATTTCTTATTACCTATTTTTTTTTTTGAAAAAGAACGACAAATAAATAAATAAGTATGCATAAATATTAATAAAAAACATAATTAAACATTTGTAATATAGAGGGAATATTTTAATTAAGGATAAGAAGTTGCTCACGTAATAAATTGTGCGTAATTGACGTAAAGCATTGGATGAGTGATAAATATGTGGCAAGAATATACGGTAAATGCTATTAGCAATGCTCCCAATAGTACCGATGATGAAAAACGTACAAATACGGACGTTGCAAGCATCCAAAAGGCACAATTAAGTTGTGAAAAATGGACAATACCACATTCATCTGACGGTGCCAAATTTGAATGTTGTGGACAGGAGAACTGATATAATAAATAATTAAATTAAATCGATCGTAAATTAAATTCGAACAAATCAGAACTCAGTTAAATTTAAATTTTAGTCTAAACTTAAACCAATATTTTATATTCAAAGTAGATGGAAAAGAAATATGACATTTACAACACATATTTCACATTCCAATTACTTACTTAACATTATAAGAATTAAATTAAATTTTAATTAAATAAAAATTCATCCTAAGACTTATCCAACTATTTCTATTTTCTTATATTAATTTAAAAATAAAATATAAGGATTTTTTCAATTCGTTCCACTGCTTCTTTTAGAAAAAGGAAAAAAAAGGAAAACAAACTGCATTAACAATGCCACATATAAATAAAAGTGATATAATTAACAAAATAATAATTGTATGACCAATAGCTGTCCTCGTTATAAATTGGCAGAAATTCTGAAAATTCTTTTTTTGAAAGAAAAAGCTGATAAATTTAATTCATTATTAATCAGTAGACTGTCCAATAATTTATTTAAGAATTGTCAAAAAAAATTTTATCGAAAATTTAACGATTTAAAGAAAGAATAATTTTTTCAATCACTACTGCTATTATTATTTAAGTATTCCGAATCAAAATAATTCACCGATCGATAATAGCTTTACAAAAATTATTACAATCAATTGAATTAATTATTTATGGATGCACTGCTGGATGAGGTTTTTATCATATTTAATTTATTTCAAATTGATCGTTTTTGAGCATATTTTGAAAAAGTAAATCAACATTCATTATGTCAAGAATATTTTTCGTCGAATTAATTTGCTATGAAAATTAGTGATTAAGAAATTGAATATTTGACTATTGCAAATATACCTGGAAGAAATTTGCATAAAGCGTAAGTAATATCATAAAAATAATAGCCAATGATATGATAATCATGATAAGCGTTGAAATTTGTCTAAAATAATTTTACTATAACTCACTATATGTTATGTCGTAACACTATCATATCAATTAATCTTGGTCAGACCAATTACATTATATATCCTAATACTTATTATATCAAATAACCTTGGTAAGACCAAAACATGATAAATGCCATAAATAACGAGGAAAAATATACTGATTGCTAATGCTGGCACAAACCATTGATCAAACTGTACCTGATACTGAAATTTAATCTGAATACATATGAATATTATAAAATACTCCTCTTAAATAAATAATTTTTGTTAATCATAATGATAAATTCAAGCTAAGCATTTGTGGTGGTATAAAAAATAAGAAAGCAATATTAATTTCTTTTTTAATTTATATATTTTTCTTTAATATCATATTATGCCCGATAGAGATTAGAAATTATCATAATATTTTAATTATACTAGAATTTTTAAAACTGCTTTAACTAATCAGATGCTGAGAAAAAAGGAGAGGATGGTAAGGGAAACTAAATGATATACTTAATATCAATTTATTAGATAATATTTTAACAAAACATTTGCCTAATTATTGAGCAAATTTACCGCTTTTTCCATTTGTTTGTTGCGAAAACATAACAAGTAATTATTCATTATACTTCTACCACTATTATCCTTATCGGTACTTTTTTTCGCACCCATTAATGCCAACTTATCCATTCGTCTGAAATAATTTATTTCAAACTGAATTAAATTTTTCGAAATTTGTTTTGGAATTGCAAAAATTTCCATTTTTTTGTTGGTAATTTCATTTTTAGAAATGTTTCACTTTTTTTTCCAATATTCTTTTAAAGCTACATTATTTGATTCAATGCCAATTTAAACTATTAATTTTGCTAAACTATTGCGTTGCGCTTAACTTATTCAACAATATTTTCAAAAAAAGTAATTTACCAATAAGTATTCAAAAGTAATTAATCTTAGAAAATTATGAAATTAGAAAAATAAATGTGAAAGGCAAACTTTTTTCGACGTCCACCCATTGCAGCACTATTCTTTAACAACGTATCATTAGCTGACGATATTGTTTGTAATAACCTATTAATTTGCTTGCGGTACAGTAACTAATGAAAAATCGTTTCAAATTTGGGAATAGTATTGACGATGATAAGTTGCTATCACCATAATAATGTTCATTTGCAATACGCCAAAGTTGCCCACATTTTTCAAATCGAAAATTACATTCAACTTGGCGTTTTGCCGCTTCGGCTATATATATTCCACTAAAAATTTCATTTAATAATTAAAATTTTCCATTTAAAGCAAAGAATTAATATCAATATTCCATGCAAGAAATAATAAGTAGTAAATTAATGAGAAGTCAAATTACAAAAAATTTAATTTAATTCAACTGTAGAACAAGTTTTATTAATTGGTAATGATTCAAAATGATATAAAGCTGATGATTTAAAAAAATTTTCTTAATCCGAAAAATTTTATTAATAAATTTTAATAAAAAAATAAGAATCTTATTATATATTTTAATTGAGTCTGATTCTGCAAAAAAATAAGGAATACCTTCCCGGAGCAATACGTTCAATATTAATAGCTTCTTCGATCGGATATCCGATTGCATCATAATGCCATTTTGTTAAACCGAATATTCCGCATGATACTGAACCACATTCTATTCCACAACGCAGTTGCAAATCGATAATTGTTGCATCACAAAAACTTCTGATTAAAAAAATCTACGCGTATTTATCAGCGACCAATAATTATATAAAAACCCAACAATATAATTAAACTATCAATAACGAATGAAAGTGAAAATGTCTTGAAATATAATAATCAAGAGCAAATAACCTTATAAGTGTTTGCAAATCGCATGCAAAAGCAATTGCATTCTTAAGATGATCATCTCGTGCCACTGGTATACCGGAGATTACCAGGATACCATCAGACTGCAAACGAATGCAACCGCATTTCTGCAATACATTTCAAATGCTTAATCATTAATTTTATAATTGCTCTTTACTTCTCTTCATTTATACTAATTTATTCACTTTTTTCTAATTGTTCACTCCATAATTAGTTAATTATTATACATTCGAAATGTTAACTGTTGAAAAGTAAATAGTCTAAACAATCATTTAAAACTATAGCACTTTGTGATGATAGTTAAAGAATAATTGATATAGATTAAACCCATATTAGTCAAAAGCAATTAATTGCGAGAATACAAATTTATATTTTAAAAAATGTTTTTAAAAATCTTAATTCTCAATTTAGATTTTTCAAAACAATTAAATTTCACTTTTTTTTAGTTAAAAATAATAACATATCCATTTCCTCTTCTCTAATTCCTTATTGCTTCCTCAAAAAATCATCTATCATAAAATGCAAAAAAAAGCTGTTAAATAGCAGTTAATAGCAAACAAAATTTTCAATTTCAGTTAAAATTTAAGATTTAATAGACAACTACTATCTTCTAAATGAGATCTACTGAGTTTACTATGTTCTTCAGATGATAGTATTCTTACTGAATGTTAGATTTATTACTGTTATTTAATTATCATTTTATTTATTCGTCCTTCCATTAGTTCTCAAGGATTTAGTTTATATTTTTTTCTCGCTATAATAATCTTTCGCTTTCTTTGTTTTACATTGAAGAAATAAAAAATTTTGATAAAGATTGAAAGAATCAAATTTTCATGATTTTTTTTAGATGATTTCAAAACTGTCAATAAGAATCAAATTTTATTTGACTTTTTTAAATGATACTAAATTTGACAACCAAAAAAGCAACTTTATTTATAATAGGATATATTTAAAAACTGAAAATTTTCAAAATTACATTTCTCCTAACCAAATGATGATTAATGTGATCTAGCCTATTTCCTTTTTATTATTACAACGTATCAAGAGATACTGTAAAGTGAACTTTTAATTAATTTCTCATCATTTCAATGAAATTATTCTCAATTTCTTGTCGAAAGAGTTTTGAAAAATATCAAATAAAATTAACTTTTTTCAATATTTCAGTAAAATTTTTCTTTGCAATTTCCTTTTTAAAAACTCATTCACTTTTCTAATAATTATCAAACAACTGGCCAATTGACAGATTTTTGTTTTCTTTTTCTTTTTTTTTTTTCAATTCGTTCACTTCAAAAAAAAGAACAAAAAGTTCGAAATTCTTTTTTTGTCAATTGGAAAAATCCCATTAATAACTTTCTGAAATATTTCCAAATTTTTTCTTTCTAAAACTACGATAAATTCTTATGCAACAGCTGTTTCCATCCCATAAAAACTATTCACATTTTCTTCTTTTCTTTGCTTTTTACTATCAATTCTCTCATATACAACTGTTCTATCATCATTTTTAAAAAACAAATTGATAAGAATCCGATCTACCAAATTTGCATAATATTTTCCATTCTTTTTTTCTTTTTTATTATTCTTTAAATTTGAAAAAAAAAAATAAAAATGACATAAAACAAAATAACAATCAATCAAACTATTAGTCTTTTGCTTCTTTCTATTCTTTTTCTTTTGATCTATTTTTTCTTTTTTTATAACGAATTACCAAAATCAGTCGCCAAGAAAAAGATATATATTTATGAAGTTACTTTACCTTTTTTAAAATCTTAAATATATTCTCAAAAACTTTCAACAACTATAAGAGAATGAGGTGAGTTTTTGTTAAAAAAAAGAATGATTTTACGAAAAATTCTTCAAAAACTGTAATATTTTCATTGATTTTGCAAAATCGATAATCATTTCAACTGATCTACTTTAATACAATTAAATTGAATCTTTTTCTCTACATCGGCGTAATTTTATACCTATAATTTCTGCTACTATCTTGAAAATATGCATCCAATGTTAATTAATTTATTAGATTGCAAGCAATTATATAAAATATAATTTGGAAATTCCAAATAAATTTAGTGTAATTAACTTGACTTAATAATATATGATTGATTAAAATATGCGAAAAATGTATAAGATGTGTGCTTAAGCATCTTTGAATTTATATAAAATTTTTTCTAAATTTCATTCTTGAAACGCAATTTTCATTTGAATATATAATAAAATAATTACGGTATAGAATATTGTAATTAAATCCTGCTAAATATATGAATATTTTTAAATATACTCACTTAAATTGTTTATGCAAATTTATATATAGCAATAATCAATAATTTTTTTGGATAACAATTTTTTATTGATATATTCGTTCCCAAAACGCAAATAATTATATTTCATTAAAAATGTACGCAATTAGAGGTGCATAACTGAATTTAAATATTAATGCATAAGAAATATTATTTACTTTGATAATTTGATCAATTCGAACATTAAATTCATTCAAGAGTAGTGCTGAATCTTGTGCACTACAACATGATAAGATATCTTCCAAACCAACCAAGCGACAATATACAACGCTGTAATTAATTAACAGTAATATAATTATGCAAATAATCACCATATTTTTTTCATCACACGGCAATATCTACACATGAAAATCTTTCTTTTTTTCTCGATAATTACGTATAAGTTTATTATTAATTGATTCTTTCAAATATTTATCATACGATAATGCGCAATGATATTCATCTATTATCATCGATAACAAATGAGACCTGATTATATCAATTATTTCGCACTATTTAATAATTTATTCACATTTAATTGGAAAAAAAAATGTAATTTATATTGAAAATTTCTCAAAACAAAAAAAAAATTTAGCATATTTCAAGAGGAATTATCAATAATATTGTTAATGATATCAGAAAACAAAATTTTTAATTCAAATCAAAAAAAAGCGTAAAATCGCTATTTTAAATTTATAAAATAAGAATTTAAAGATTAAAAATAAAAAAATATAAACCTGGTTTGATTATAATGTTCCGTATATATTGTTGGTGGTGATTTTGCGAATTGTTGACGTGCTATATGTACTAAATGTGATGGTACTGCGGTTTGCAGTAAATCCATCTGCAATATAATACTGTAATATGATTTAGAAATTCATATAATATATTTTAATAAATCATATAATATATTTTAATACATACTTTTCTGCTTTCATTTATCATTCATTTGCTTACTTAGTACTACACCTGCATTTTACTATATCCATAAATATTTTTTAAAAATTTTGAATATATTTCTGTTACTTTACCAATATTTTAACTGTATCATTATCTATTTTACTGGTAAAATGATATGACAATGTTGCTGGAACAATAAAATTTGCAATTTACATCGTAATAACAATAAATCTTTGGAAACACTGATATATGATTGATTAATGCTAATTCTCTGGGGAGAATTTCGGGAATGACAACGTGGAAAGTTTGGACAGTTAGAAAGTGAGTATTTGCAAGTTATTCCATTCAATCAAATTTAGCCAATCCTATCAAAATGATGATCGAATTCAAATAGGCTATTGATTATTATTATTATTATTATAGGCTGATTCAGAGCATAAGCTTTCTTATAAAGTTTATGAAATAAAAGAAATGCATATTTCATTATTAGAATAACTTAATCTTTGATCATATTTATTTTATAAATTAATTTTTTTGATTTCAACTTAACTGTTACATAAATCAAGTTAGTTCCCCATAATTTTTTAATTCATTTCATCTTAAATTTTGCTTTTTATTTCTCCTACTGTTGAGCGGAAATATGAAGTGACGAATGATTAAGGATACTTAGGAAAGAATGAATTAAATTTCAATATAATCATCTTGGCATACTTTTACTTTTTGGGAAATTGTAGATGAAATGAACTGAAAATAATGACATTTTTCTTTTCATTCCATTTCCTTTTATATGATATGTGCATATTATGGAGAATAAAAAGGAAATAATTAATTCTATCAAAGAAAAGATTAAATTTTGAAAAATTTTGAAATTCCTTAAAAAATTTCTTTGCAATTTCAAATTTTCGAAATCTCTGCTCAAATTTTTTCGATCAAAAATAATAATTATTATTTGCTTGCATAGGAAAATAATACTTGAATTTTTTCAGCTGAAATCTCAATAATTGTATTAATTTTTAGAATTTTCTGTAAATAATTTGTTTTAGATTTTTTTTCCAAAAATTTAGACAAGATTGGCAAAGTTGCAGTTTATCAAAAATGCGATAGGAGCAAAGCGATAATTGTACTTTTCAAGGAAGAGGAGGATGATATATTTAATCCAGAAAGTTCTTCAGTACTAAATCTAATTTTCTTATTTAAAAGTTTTTTTTCCTTTAACTCAACTGCCTGATGGACGCTTTTTACCGCTCAGTCTAACGGATATATACATTTTTGAAAAAAATTGCTTTCATCTCCAGAAACAAGCAATTTAGCACAGCGAAATAGAAAGATAAGTTAATTTTCAAGCAGGTAAATATTTCAAAATAATTGCTGTAGTTCTCTAATAAAATTTCTTTAAAATGTTATTTGAACATATATTACAGAAATTTCTCGAAAAATAAATTTCAGTTAGGAAATGATCAGATAAATCAAATCACAAAAGAATTAAATAGTAAAGTAATTTTGATATAAAATTTAATGAAGTTTATTATCCATAAAATTTACTAATTATTTATTATGCATAGAAGATTATCAAATAAATGCAAGACTTACAAGCCTAGCATTTTCTTGAACGACACGTTCCTCTGCTCCAAATGCATTTCTGGCACGTAGAAAAGCAGCACGACAAATTTGTTCCCGTGTTGAGTATGAATAAAACCCGACGAAATGTATCCAAGCATGAAAGATTACTATTGCCAGAACCTGAAATTATGATTATCGAAGATATTCTTTAAGAATAAAATGATTAAAGATCATTAAAATAATAGAAAATAAAAATATTTTTGTATAAAAAATAATACTACAGTCAATATATGACGCTATGCAACAATCTGTATCATATATCGAAACACCTTTTATTCATAGGTTAACATTCGGTTTTTATTTTTTATCTTAATTTTAAAAGTCGTATTAATCTATTCTACTTGACAAAAAAATTTCCTCATTTTCGCATCATTAATAAACTGATCATATATATCAGTTAACGTTAGTGAGTGTTATTACTTCAAATTTGTCAGTGACTCAATTCATTAGTAAATTAATATTTCATTGATTATGATGTGATAAGTAGAAATCAAAATAGTTCATGAATTATATTATGAATGCATTTTATCATGAAAATATATCAATTTTTTTTAATAATTTAAAATTTAATTTTATTATATTAAATTCATTTCTAATAAATATTTGATTAAGTTGCTTTCTCCTTACTTATCAAAAAATCAAAAAAATCAAAAAAGTTTTTATAAGCAAGGATGACGATTATAGTATATTATTATAATATTATAGTATTATTATATTATCATATTATAGTATTATTATTATATATTATAGTATATAATGTATAATATAGTATATATCGATTATAGTATTGTCACAAATGATAGTTATTTGTTGAATTTCCTGAAATGAAAAAAATAAATAGTAATGCCTTCTCAATTTTTATCAGTCACTCTTTTATATTATTATTCATATAAAATTTTAAATGAAATTGCGACAATTATTTTTATACTCATTTCACGTTTATTATTTTAATCGAATTAATTTACTCCTAAATTAGAAGCTAAAAGATTGATGTAAAAAAAGTTTTTTTTTTTATTACGATAGTTTTATTCAACGAGAAAATTTCACGCGTAAAAATTTGATGCAATCTCATTTTAAGTTTTATTTTGATTTCATTTAAAAAAAAGAAATACATTTGATGAAAGATATAATTATTTTTAATTTAATTATATTTTTCCTCTTCATATTGCTATTACAAATTTACATTAATTTGATTGGTGGAAAGAAAAGAAAGAAGAGAAAAAATTATTGTTAAAAACAAGATTTTGAAAAAAAAATAAAAAGAAAAAACCTTTTAAAAATTATAAGCATTGAGAGAGAAAAAGCAAAAAGAAAAAAATCATTTTGTCTCCTGAAATTATTCAAGCGTTATACACAACACTGTTAAATGATTAATTTGATAAAAATTAATACATTTTAGAACGCCTTAAATATCTTGTGAATTTTTACTTCAAATAAATATATCGCCGTTTAAAATAGCATTGAAAAAGTAATTAAAACTTCGATTTTCCGCATAAAACCGATAACGGTGAATAGAAACGATATTATTATACTAAAATTTTTTAAAAAATTAATTTTTTCTTAAGAAAAAAAGACGGCCAAAATAAATGGATCAATTATGATATATTTCAGGTTATACTTTCCAATATCAAATTTTTTATCCGATAATTCAAAGGAATTTATTCAAACTTATTGTATGTCTAGAGAAATGAATATGAAATATAGAACATATACATTGAAATAGAAACCAATTGTGAAGAGATTATTGATTTTAATCATTTTTATGATCGAAAAATCATTAAAACAATGGATCAATCATTATCGATTTATCTGCTTTAATTTACTACCACTAATTATTCCTGAAAATTAGCAAGTTAAGAATATTATCACTATTAGTGTTACCAATACCATCATTCTCATACTGTATCTTTTTTGATAAATTGAAATTCATTAATCATTTTGTATTAAGAATTTTGTCATGAAAGTTTTCCTACAATATCGAAGAAATATTTCTCGAGAAATCAAATTCCCGAATGCTTTATCTTACAAAACAGTCCCCAATGAACAAATAAAATTTACAAATCTTTTAATCAAAAAAGGTTGAATTTTTCAAATTTCAGCTTAAAATTTACATTTATCATAAAATCTTTAATAAGTTATTTAATTGAAATTTTTCAAATTTCAGCTTAAAATTTACATTTATCATAAAATCTTTAATAAGTTATTTAATTGAAATTTTTCAAATTTCAGTTAAATAACTTTTTAAAGAATGAAGACCAAAAATGCTGTAATTATCTGAGAAAGATCGTATTAAAATATATTTTATTAAAAGCTATAGATATCTTTTTTTAAGATAATGTAAATTCATCTTCATCTTGTCTTTTGTTAACTATTAGAATTATATTTTCAAACTAGCATTCTTTGATTTATACCGATTGGCCTTCAAATTTTTGAAATTGTTTTCTAATCCTTTCTTTCTTTCTATTTTAATCAAAGGGAAAGAAGAAAAAATTGAAGAACTTTATTAGAAATAATTTTACTTTGAAAACTTTTCCTCTTCCATTTTCATCTTTCTTTTTCATTCCTCATATTTTTTACAACTTCTAATGATTCGACTATATTCTTACATTTAAGTGAAAATGAAATTAACAAAAAAAAAAGAAAGATGATAAATAAAGTTAAAATATGCAAAAATTCATCCCAATTCTTTATATAAATTTTAATCAATGTATATAGACGGCGGCAATTCTTTCATTTTCTCATTTCCGCTTCGAAACTTTTTTCGTTTTACTTTTTAAATTCCTTTTATATCCTTTTTGATTTTTTTACATTTCCGAGCAAATAATTTGAACGAATATGAAAAAAAAACTTCCGTTCTTCTAGTCTTTTTTTACCGGTTTATAAATTCAAATAATATGACAAAATAATATATGGAAAAACAATAAAAACAAATACAATAAATTTTGATGGAGGATAATAGTTTTAATCCGCGATAAAGCGGGATGAAAACAGGAAGGTGAATATGAAGAAAAAAAGAGAATGAAAAGATTAATTTGTAAAATTGATCGTTTTATTCATAATAAACTTTTCTTCATTAAACTTTTTTCATTTGTTTTTTATTTCTTCTTTTAAAAAAAATTCTTACATTTAATTTCTATTTTTATTCGATTTCATTGTATTTAAGTTCTATTGATTTCAGCACTAATTTGTTTCTATCTGTTTGCCTAATTCTGTTTCATTTCGGCAATCTAAAATACTATTTCACTTTTATTATCAGTAAACTATATCATATCATTTTCCTGAAAATTCCAAGAAAGAAAGTAAGATTAAGCTTGCATAATTTAAATGAAAATTAAAAAAGTTTTACAATATATCAGAATATAAAACGGATTAATCCAAAGATATGAGAAAACATGAATATTAAATTTATTAGCGTAATAAAAAATGTAAAATAGAAATAATACAAATGAATTCAAAAAACAATTCATCCAGCTGATTTATTTATTAAATTTAATTCTCAAAAAACACATTACTGATTATCTAATGATAATTCTTCAATCTAATGTCTGACTTAATAATCGCGGACGACTGAAATTCTAATTAGTTTCGAAATTCTGTATTATATTTTTTTGGGAAAGAAATATTACAAAATATATTGGAATTTAAAATCAAACCGTAGATTGTGGTAGCTCTTCCAAATTATATTGGTAAAAGATCAAGTATTTAATTATTAGCAAATGATAACATTTTTTCAGTTAAAAAATAAAATTAATTTTTTTTATAATATAAATAAATCAATGAATAACAAAGAAAACGAAAAAGAAAAAAAAGTAAAAATAAATGGCATTATTATATTTTTAAACTTAAATTAATTAATTTAATATTGTCCCAACAAAAAAATCAATTTTAGGATGTTTGATATGCTTTATTAAATGTTTGAAGTGATAAAGATTGGTAAGATGAACGATTTTTGTTAACTGATATTTAAGCAGAATGATATGATAAATGATTTCTTTCTTACTTTATCTTGTAATCGATTTCGAACAGAATTTGTTAATTTTAAAATTACACAAGCAATATTACACTAAAAAAATGGATGGATTTTCAATTAGCAGCAAAGCGAAAATACATCTTCAAACTATTAAAATGTTTTTCCATCATATTTGAAATCGATAAGAAGTATCATAATTTCAATAAACTAATTAAAGTGAAGTTGAGTAATGAATTAAATTCTATGAATCAATGAAAAATTTCAAATAAACTTTAAATTATTTTGAATGTTGAATTAAAGAAAATAACTGAGTTATTAAATTTCATAAAATTATCCTTTCAATCGTTGCTACACCAAATTTCTTATAGCACCATAATTTACCGAAGGATTTTCACTGATAATTAAATTAAAACTAATCACTTAATAATTTCACAATTTCGTAGAACTAATTTAATAATTTCATTAAATTAAGTTAATAACCTAGTAATAAAAAAATTTCCTCGAAATTTTAAATTATTTTAAACATTGGACTAACAACTGCAATATTACATTTTAGAAATTTATCTTTCCAACTCTTGCTTCACCTAATTCCTTTCCCATCCCTCGTTTAGTGATATTTGGAGTTTATCGGGTAAAGAGTTTTGTTAAAATTTTTATCGAAAACTATCCAACAACTGTCAAATGATATTTCTTCCCAACAGCTTTCGGGTTGTAAAAAAATGATTGATCATTCGATGAAATTGTTGACGAGATGAAATGAACACATCCATTATTGGTATTGTAAAAATTCACAATTTTGATATTTAATTTGCTTTCTTTTTAAAATATGTCAATAAAAAATATTTTAAAAAAGGCATCTAAATTAACTAAAAATGAATATATTCATAAATATATTAAAATTTAAGCAGTCATTTTAAAAAAGAATTAAAAATGTTTTTTAAAATTTTTTCGCCGGCATAATTGCTTTTCAAATTGTTTTTAAAAATTTTTGATACTCAAATATTTGATTTAGCAAAATATAAATACATTTCAAATAGTTTAAACTTATCATAGAATTTCGATACAAAAAAATAAGAGCAAAGAATCATGTTGAATTTATTTTTTCTTTTTTTTTAATTATCAAAAATGAAAAAAGGAGATATCTTAACTATTCGAATCGTTCGGTCGGGAAATTTTAAAAATACATAACATTGCAAATTTCACAGGCAACTAGTGATAGATGAAGTATGCTAAAGTGGCATTTGTGAAATTATATATTTTAAATTATACATTTTAAAAAATGAGAAAAAAGTACAAGCCAAAAAAATAAGTTTAAAACATGAAGAAATTAGAAGAAAAGAATTGTTTGTATGTCCTTGAAATAATACACTTTGCTTTATTTCTTTGTTTATAATTGAATTTTTTTTCTCGCCTTTTTCTAAAAAAATTTCGTAATTTTACAAAAAAAATCATTTTTTTATGACAGAATGATTCATTAAAAAATTAATTTAAACTTTTAGAATCAAAATTTTCGAGATGTTTTTTGAAAATAAATTTAACAAATTTTATGAAATTCATAAAAAACTTACTTTAAAAATCTAAGTGATTTTCCAAAATTAAATATAAAAATTTGATTCCAAACTTCGAACACTTTGTTAGTTGTGTGGGCGTGTGTGTGTGTTTTAGAGCTAACTAAGCTATTATTGTAAATATCGATTAAAATTAAGTACTGATATTTAAGTATATTAATAAATATTTAATTAGAAAAATCAAGACAGTTAAGCCAGTTTGCAATCAGGATATTTGGAAAAAAAGCTTTTAAGTTTATTAAAAAATATTCAAAAATTGACACTATTTGAACAAATTAAAAATGTATGATATTATGCGGAATCGACGAATAGATAAAACAATTTGAAAAAAATTTTGAAAAAAAATTAGTTCAAATATTTCTGTTTAAACGATTTCGAAATTGACTAATAAGCTTGTGTGACAATTTTTTTTCTATAAACTAACTTTCTACTCATTTTGCTACTGAAATTTTTTCACTTTAATTTATAAATTTCCTGAAAGATTTTCTATGCTTGGTTGTGCTATAAATATACGATTTTTTAAACAAAAATTTTAGGTCAATCTTTTTACGAATAAGTGTTTGAATTCATTATATGATATATTATGTATTAATATTATCCTTATTATTGCTACTCAATATATCATTGTGTCATTCATTATTTTGAGTATATGTATCGAAAGGAATCATTTAAATTACCAAATTAATCAAACTGAATAAAACAATCTAAATTTCTACTTCTATTTTAAATTTAAATTTATCCTTCTTTGCTTCATATTTAATTTTACATATTTCAACCCATGAATGAATGATTTTACCCTAATTTTTTAGTTAACCCTTATTTAATTATATTTATATCGAAGCATTACAAAATGCATTACCAAATGATATTCGATATCTACTTTATTATTGTATTCGTTAAATTTTTCTTTACTGATTAAAAATGCTTATTTGCCTATTTCAAAAAACTTCTTATTTAAAGAAAAATAGAAACAAACTTTTTTTATTTTTGAATTATTTTACTCCTTATCAACAAAAGTCAAATATAATTTTACCCAGATAGTACATATAAAGGCTAATAATAAATTAAAGAGAAGAATGATAACTGATATATTGAAAAGTATTTCTAATTTAAAATAATATTAGTCAAAAATTCGTTTGAAAAAGAGGAATTATTCACTAAATTTATTTTTTATGTAATTAATTATATTATATTTAAGTATTTCATAATATTAAAATACTATTGAAAATTATTGAGATAAGTTAAAGTATTACAGCAAGAATGTACATTATTATTTAATTATGATATATAAATGTTTGATAATTTTTTAATCGATAAATTAATGATAAGAATAGAAGTATGTGAAGGAAGAAAATGCAATCTGGTATATAATTGTAATTTGCATAAATATTAAAAATATATATAAGGAATTAAATAAAAGAAGGTTAGGGGAAGAAGGAGAGAGGGAGATAAAAATAGAACAAAACGGGAGTAAAAAAAGATTGAAAAGAAAAAAGACGCAGATCAATGCGTCACATGAATTAAAATAAACGATGGAAAAATAAAAAATAGTATAATGTGATTTAAACTTAAGAATTGATAATAAACGACTATTTATATAAACAATATTAATCAATTTTTAAAAAAAACTTTTTTAAAGTTTCAAATTGTTTTTGACAAGTTTATTTTCAAATTTTCTCCATCTTTTCTCTCTGCATTTATAGTTCATATTAAATTTTTTGCATTTATATGTATTAGAAATTTTCAAGGATATAAAAAAGAAGATTGTTAACTTATCACTTTAAAAAAAAGATAATTTAGAAAAAAATTAGAAAAAAATTTTTCTAAGATATATATAAAAAAAAGAAGACAGTAATGAAATAATTTCATTTAAAAAAAAAAAAATAAGAAAGGAAAAGGAGAATGTATCAGCATATCAATAATAATATTGAATAATGATAACTGCAAGACATCTTCTTTTTTCCTTTCTTTCTTTTCTTTTTTTATATTTTGAAGAAAATAAGAGAAGGAAGAAAAGAAGGAAGAAATTAAAATAAGAAATGATTTAATGCATATTGCAAATAGGAAAGGATTTAATACTATGCTGGAATAGAAGTGATAAATGATATAATATATAATGAAAATTGTGAAAACAGTTGTTATAAGTTTAACCTATCTTCCTTTTCATCTATCATTTTATATATTAATAATTACTTATTCGAACAATTATGGAAATAGTGGGAGGAAGCAAGAAAGGAAAATGATAAGGAAAACATTTTAAAAATTTTTATATTTGTTATTTGAATTATTCATATTAATTTCAATGAAATAAATAAATAATCAGTATAAATAATCCAAATTGAAAAGAAATGCAAATTGCTACTCTTTATTATATAATTCAAAATTACCAATATTGAAAAGTTCCTTAGAAAAATAGATAAAAATTCGAAATTTTTATATTAATAAATTAATAAGATAGAAATTAATGAATGTTGTATAAGGATTAATATATAATAAGATATTGCTGTATGTATTTCGAGAAATACTAACATTATATATTGTTAATTCTCTGGTAATTAAATTTCTCTCCATTTTGTGAAAATTTAAACTTCGCTGAAAAGTAAATTGATAAAACTTCAGTGTGATTTCAAATTTTAACTAATTATTTTAAAAATATATTTCATATTTATAGAATCATGAGATCATGAAAACGATAATGATGATTAATTTGATAAGAGAATTACATTAAATATGCAATATCCATTCAATTTTGGTTTCAATTCATTCCCTTTTTTGAAAAAATAAAAAATTATGACGGACATTGAGCAAAAAAAGATTTCTCATTTAGCTCATCGAGGAATTTTATTAATTATCAGTTAACCACTCTTTTAAACTTAAAAAGCATTAAATTAAAAATAAATGTCTTAGGGTTAAAAAATTTCATTCTTTACTAATATTTCATTCTCTCCTATTCATTCTCATTACTTTTTGAAATAAATTGATAAAAAACAGGATTTATTTTAAAAAATTTACCTAATTTTTTTTGAAAAATTGTTGGAAAAGTAAATCACTTTAAAATCGAAATTGAAATTAAACGAAGAAAAGATAAATATTGACAAATAACAAAGTATACTTTAATGCTGCTAATAATACAAATATTTTGTTTATTTTCATTAAATATTGTGTGAAAAATAATATTTGTCAAAATGTGATCATTCATTTGATTTGTCAATTAATTAATTAATGGTTATCGTTAGATATTTGCTTGTGCATGCATATATATATTGAGATATCAAATATATTTGAAGAAATAAAACATCATAAATTTATATATTTTCAATCAAAATTTTTTTTTATCTAATGCATAGTTCGTTGTTAATAAAACTGAAAAATTTTCTGCTTAAATTTGTATTTTATCATTCCATTTCTGAATCAATATTTGCTTTTTTTGGAAAACTCTGATTATAATGCAAATTTCAAACAGAAAAAAGGAATTCTTGTTTTTTTGTTTTTTTCCAATAAAAAATTTGAATTTTCAAAATTTTGATAATGATAAAATTTCTAACATATAATTAATATAATGAGATATACAAATTAAATTTATTGTAATTTAAATCAAATTAAATTAGCTTGATACTTTTTACTAAATTTTAATGAGAAAAAAATGACCAAAATAAATTGAGGTAATAGGATGATAACAGGACAAATACTAAATTATGTATATTCATATTCCATTATTTAATATTAATTTCTTCATCTTCACTCCTATAGTTATTCATTTTTTATTTCTTTATTTACATATTTGATTATTTGCTTATTCAATATATAAAATTTATTAGTTGAAAATAATAAAAGCAAGGAAGAAAGAAGAGAAGAAAATTATTACCTGATTTACGGTGTATGGTACTTGGGCAAGAAAAATAAAGGCAAGTAATTGTAATACTGATAAGGCTGAACAAATAATTGTTGAGTAAATAAATTTCATTGGCGTCAAGGCGTAAATTGTAAAAATTACTAGTGAAATATGCAAAAGTGCTGAATAGCCATACGGTAATAAAGCTATTGTAGTTGTTGCAAATAACTGTACAGTGGCATACATAATATATCGTATAAGGTTTGGTTTAATAAGCAGAAAAGTTTGCAAAACGATGCATACGGTAGCACTAATTGCATTAATAACGAGCATAAAATCAAAGTGTAGTAAATGAATTAAAGCAATAAACAGATAATAAGCAGCCCAAAGGCATTGTAAATGTAATAAATGTACACGAGAATGCATCAATAATGATTGTTGATAAAGTTGCTCCAAATGCTGATCACCAAATTTAACATTCATTATGATCAATAATAGTGATAATGAATAAAACTTCCTAAAAATTTATTTTCCGATCGAAAATTTGCAAAAAGCGGAGAAGAAACTGTTGGACAATTAAAATATGTTGATAATAATAATATGTTGATAACAATAATAGTAGTAATTATAGTAATAATAATAATAGTAGCAGAAGTTATTATTACTATAAATAACGATAATAATAATAACTACTATTGTGGCAAGTAATTAATTTAATAAGTATGTAGAATAGCGAAGTGTACAATTATTACATAATAATACCTGCAAGAAATGAAAATAAAAAATTAAAATTTGAAACACTAAATGAGTAAATTTCATTTATTCGACCGTTTAACAAAAAAAGCCAAAATTTTATCATTACCTAATTGGAGATAAAATTATTACATGAATAAAATTAATACTGAAATATTTTCACCAGAAAGGCAGAAGATTTATTCTCAATTATATTAAATTATTTTGCTTATTAAAATAAAATAAAAAAAAATTAGTAAATTCAGCAGAAATGAGGGAAGAAATAAAAAAATGATGAGATAAAAAGTGGCCAAACAATGTGCCACATTTTCAATTCGATTTAAATTTTGTTTTTGGTTTTGGTTTCGATTAGAGAAGAAAGAGAAACAAAAAGATTTATATTAGTTAGTTTAAAAAGAGAAAAAAAAGAAAAGAAAAAAGAAAAATGAAGAAAAAGCTTCAATTTTTTTTATTTTCTCCCCTCATTATTTGGAAAAATGAAAAGTTTCATGAAAACGAACGATGAAATTTGCTTTTTTTATTTGCTAGGATGATGTTCCAGTAAATCTCAAATTAAATTTTAAAATTTGCGACTTAAAATAAAGTTGGGATAAGAGAGATGAGGAAAGAAATGTTGATAAGATGGTATATGGATTTCAGAAAGAAAATAATGATGATGACAAAATGCTTCACATTTTTCTTTTCTTCTCTAATCCTTCCTCTCTTTTCATTTGTCTTGTCGTCTTAATCAAAGTTTTTAACAATGCAAGTTTTATTAATGATCGCTAATATTATCAATGCATGTATTAGTAATAAGCATAACAAATAATAATAGCAATAACAATAACAATAAGAAATGATACTGAAAGATAAGTTGACACTTCTTACTACTAAATACTAAGCAAATAATCATTACCAAAATAAATGGACAATTAAAGCATTAATAATAATTTGCTACTGTAATTGTAGTAGTAGTTGTTGTAGTAGTAAAAATGGTTATGAATAGAATTCAACGGGAATTATAGCAAACCAACTGACTCACCTCCTTCTTCTCCTTCTTGTTTGGGGTGAGATGAATGGGACGGACAAAATTCAATGAACTAACCAACCAATCAACCAACTATAAACCCAATCTATCTATCTATCTACCCACTTAAACAAAATAACTCAATTCACTAATTAATTAACTAACTAATTATGAATTGATATATTTGAATAGAATTACTCAATTACCTATATATGATATTCATAAATATTCAAATAATTCCATAATAAAATAAATATATAATTGATAAAAGTATTAATGAATTTTTCTAATTTCAGAATTGTGTCTAAAAAAAAATAACTGAAATCAAAATATGATTACAATCCTACATATATATATATATATATACAATCTTACATACATCTGTATATATTCTAATTTCCATAGTAATTATTTTAATTTTTTGATAAAAATATGAAATCAAAATTTATATGAATTTTCATTTTTAATAATTTTAATTTTTATTGAAATGAATGAGAGGAAAAAAGGAAAGTAAAATGAAGAAAGTCAAAGTTTTAATCGTTTAAAGTAATTGGTTGGAAAAAGAGTTAAACAATTTAATTTAAACAGCGCTTTAAATTTCTTCTTTAA
The DNA here is from genome assembly GCA_008729115.1 of Dirofilaria repens. NCBI lineage: Eukaryota > Metazoa > Nematoda > Chromadorea > Rhabditida > Onchocercidae > Dirofilaria > Dirofilaria repens. Next base: position 76,267 of record SNRZ01000123.1, read on the forward strand.
CGAGCCACTTAAATTCAAAGAATGTTATTGATGTTTATACATATGCATAAATATATTCTTATCGATTACTACTATGGAAATAATATCATAAATTTCTCTTCAAACTTTTCATCTCTTCCTTAAAACCAAAAAAAGAAATGATTAATTTATCAAACGAAATATTAGTTTAGATAATAATATATAGTTATACAATGATTAAACCTTGAAATAGGAAAATTTAATGATTATCAAAAACTTCACAATATTCTAATCAACCTGCTCAGGTTATGATTATTTTAAATGTTACATTAAAAAAAAATTCTTATTAGATAACTATTCGAGATTTTTCATTTAATCATTTCATAGTTATAGTGATATATTGTTTTCAATATCAAGAGATTTTTATATTTATAAAATAAAGAAAAAGAAAAAAATAATAGTCTTAATAGAAATAATTTTATAATATATAATTTTCTTGTTTAATATGCATGTGTCACAAACTAAATTAAATTATTCAAAAAATAAAAAAGTAAAGAAGTTCTATAACTAAAGCATTATTTTTAGTGATACAAATTACAATAGAATAATATCATTCAAAAAAAGAAATAGAATAATTAATAAAAAAATGGTCAATATATTCGAAAAACTATTATTGTTTTAGTAATATATCAAAATTATCTGGTAAAAAAAGAACTTATTTGAAATTTTTTATTGAAATTATTATCACAAATAAGAAATGTATCAAAGCATAATTAAAAAATTAAAGATTAAGATAAGATGATTATTGACTTATGCTAAGCATAAAACTAAAAAAAAATAGAGGGAAAAAGTTGTAATGAGAGATAAAAACCGAAATTTATATTATCATTAAATAATTTTCCTAACAGCAACATCTAACTTTATCATTTTTTAAAAAAGAAAAAAAAAGAAAGAAATATTTTAATATTTCAGCAGACAATATACTCAAAGATTTAATAGGAAAAATTAACTTACAAATAAATTTATATACAGATATGATTGTTTATTTATGATATGATTAATGAATTGGTTTATTTATAAGTTTACGTAAATTTACGTAATTATGAATAACCACGTCTTATAAATAATAATTGATATATGGACGTACGACTAAACATGAACAAATAGGCATCTTGAAGAATACACGAATATATAAACATACATAAATATTTATATATTGGTCAAAGTTCCATCATTTGGTCATTCATTACTGGTCATTACTGCTGATAACAGCACATCTTTTTCTAAATTATCATTCTTTCGGATGTTTAAACAATGACCTGCTTTTTCCCGTTGACCTATAGATTGATTAATGAATGATTAAAACAAAGAATGGATTGTTAGTGAAATAATATTAATTTAAATGTCTCTTTTCATTCTATTCAATTTTTTTGTTTTTTTTTTTAAAAAAGTGATAATTTGGAATAATTTAAAAGCAAATTATGCAAAAATGATATTGCAAAAATTGTTAAACAAATTATGCTATTTAAATTTCTTTTTAATTCAAACCATAATTTAGCTGATATTTAAAATACAAAAAAGCAAATTTGATTTATAATAAAATTCAATTATTTCAAATATTTTATTTGCATCATAGATTGTGGTAGATTGCTTGTATGTTAAAGCATATATGTTAAACATTTTCGTCATGTTATATAAACTTCAATTAGTAAATAGTTTATTTTTTAAGTATATAAACACTTAAATTCAATATATTTTAAATTTAGAGAGAATGCCGGAAACAAAAGCTAATAAAATAAAGATGTGAAATTTAAAAGTTCACAATTTCCTTTTTTGCAAAATCTATGACTAATATTCAAACCATCTGGTAGTATATATATACATAAATCTTACCAATTTATTAATTCTATGGATTATCATTCAGTCTTATTTGCCTTACCTGATGTATCAACTATGTTTCAAAATATATCATTATTGCACTTAATTGCTCGGAATTACTCATCCGGAGTAATTTTCTCCACATATCTTATTTCCGACTTTCCGGACAAACTTTAGCTACATTTGCATAATTTCTAAATTACAAGTATTGTAGTTTTTTCTTTGAAAGTAAAAAGAAAGGAAAGAAAGAGTAAAAGAAATGAATTCATAAATTATGAAAATAAAATTTTAGAAAGAATTTATAAAAAATAAATTATCCTGAAATTAAATTTTAAATTATTTCACAAAAAAGAATTCTAAAAAAATAGGAAAACAAGATTATTATAGGATCAATAATTCTAAAATACTATACATAGAAAGAGCGATCATTTAAAAAGTGAAAAGAAATCAATATCCCAAATGCTTATCATTTTCCTGTGTTGATTATAAACACAATTAAATTTAGAAGTGAAATGGAAATGAAAAAAATTAACAACATGTCAAATAAACAAAACGAAAATTTATTAGAAAGTTGAACTAGTAAAGAAATGAAAAATATAAATGTTTGAAATCTAATAGATAGTATAAAGCAAATAGCATTTACAAGAGAAGTAAAGAAAAATAAGAAAAGCTTTATATGAAGCAATAAAAAAATTATTTACAAACACTTATTTATTTGATTTTGATGAAAAGTTTTTAACAGTTTGAATACTAAATATAAATATATTTCAATATTTAAAAAAAAATAAAAAAAATAGAAACTACGACTGATTTTAATTCAAAAACTACTAATCATATTAGTAAAGTTATTTTCTTCTAATTAGAACTAAATATCTTCTTATGCTTAAATATCGTATTACATGTGGGAATCATCATATACGATACAAACAAAATTACCTCATAAAATAAAATCAATAGCCTATTTAAAAAAGCTGACGTTACTTATTTATTCTAAATTTTATTATGATAACATAGAAATATTACAATAATTGCATATTCTCATTGTTTGCTCATTTATTCACAACTGCATTCACTGATATCAAATGACACTATCATCCACTGATGTGAGGATGATGGATTAGTCGATTAATCGTGTATTTTTAACATAATTAATTCTTTTTATTATTGTTTAACAGTAAAAGGCAAATTATCATAATGGTAAAATATACTTTAAGGCCAAGCATTTAATCAATTTGATCGATAAACGTTGAGAATAAGTTGTAAATTGAATGTTGTTGTTAATCAGTGGGAATAGCGATAGTACTGCCTTTCTTGCTTAAGCAATAGTAGTCACTTGTGAAAACGATATGTGTTTTAACAGCCAAGCAAATTTATCACTTGCTAATAGTTCCTCTGCTATCAATCGTTACAAAATGAAAAGATGATAGCTCAGTAAGTAGATACTGATAGAAAAATACATCTTTTAACAGACTTTCTTTTCAAAAAAAAAAAAACTTCCAATAAAAGATTATTAGTAGGATAAAAAAAAGAAAAACATTGTCTTTCAACTGCAATTCTTCCTCTTTTGTTTATCACGTACAATAATTCACGATGATTCTAATTTATATTTACTGTATTGCTATTTTATCATTATTTTGCTTAAAGTCATACGATTATTTTTCGTTTGAAAGTTTCCAATGAAAAATCATAAGTAAACAGTGCAGATCATATCAAACCTTCAAAAAAAAAAAATGAAAAAAAAAAGAAAACAAAATGAAATGAAAAATTTATATTAATTTCAGAAAAACCGATAAATCTCTTTCAAAATTTAGGATTTATTATAGGTGGTTCTTTCAGAGTAACCTGACAATGAGGATATTTTTCATAGGTATAAAAGCTAGAAAAAAAGTCAATTTATTACAACTAAAAAAAATCAGAAAGTTTAAACTTTGTTAAATAGCCTAATTGATCAATTGACAAAGGCTTACTGTACAAATGAATCAGTTAACAATATCAATCAGCTTTTTCAGCATTTTTCAGAGCTAGTAAATCGTAGAGTCCCACTGAAGAGAATAGCTCTATATTAACACTTGACGTTGCCGCTGAATTTCTATTAGTATTTTCTTCGCTATAACTGCAATTACTATTTAATTCCATTCCTTGCGCTTGAGCATTATTCCTTGAAGTTGTCCTTTCAGATGATTGTGACTCTCGAATCAAAAGGTGCTCTGATGATATTTCATTCACTAATTTTTCTTTCTTCATCCGATTTAAATGAACCCCTTCACTGGCAAAATAGCCATACAATAGCGGAATGTATTGCATCTTTCCAGAAGACCAAACCTATAAATAATTTTTTTAAGATTGAATAAATAAACCGAATAAAAATACCATTAAATATCATATCATTCTTTATCAATCATGTTATGCTTCTTATACTGCATTATACTTCAATAGGAAAATCTGTAACAGTGATTAAACGCTAATGAAAATATGATGTGCTGCACCCAAAGTAATAGCTAGAGTTTTAGTAAGGGAAAAGATCACTGAAATTCATCAAAATTAATAAATACAAATGACTGGAATGGCACTTTTTGGAACAAACTAAATCAATCACTGTTGCTATCATTATGCATGAACTCTTTAAAAACTTAAAAATCTCGATTTCTGATCGATTTTATTGAGACGATCAACAATCGGCCCTGTGGCCTAATGGATAAGGCGTCGCTCTCCTAAAGCGAAGACTGCAGGTTCGAGTCCTGCCAGGGTCGTTACGCCGAGTCACTTAAGTATAAATGAAGAGGAGTCTCGCGGTTTGCGGGGAACGCACATTTTCTCTTACTCAAATTTCAACTGGGCTGCTTGTTCATGATGTCTAATTATCTTAAACAAAACTTCATTTACGTCTTTCTTGCAGTGTCAATCATAATCTTAAACTTACAATAATTAGCAATGAGCCATATTGAAATTTCGGGAAAAACGATAAAATAGTTGCAGCTCCAAAATTTTCTGCATTATTTATCAATCCACAAGGAGCAAAAAGAATGATGGCATCGTTTCAACCACAAACAAAGCAATAATCGCTGGATTTGCTATAATTCAAAACAATTTCATTTACTTATATCAATGGTCTGTATTATCGATATTGAATTTTTATTTTCGCAAACAAGAAAACAAAATATTCATATATTTGGCATTATTAATGAAATAAGCAATAACCTTGTATTAAAAATTTTAACGCAAGTTTATTTCATACGAAACTTTCGCAATGCAACATAATATAATTATTCAGAAGTGGTGATTTAAATATAACTATTATCTAAGCATAAAGATCTTTGAGAGGTCATATTACAGCAATAATTAAATTGTCCATTAAAAAGCAATTATATTAACTGTGAATTCCCAAGAGTAAAGTCTTAATTATAATGTTCAAATTATTTTACCATTAAAAGTAACAGCGACACGCTGCCCATCTGGAGAAATTTTCATATCACGAATATATCCGATGTTGCATGTACTACTACTATTATTATCTCTACCACTACCGAGATGTTCTAATACCATTTCTGAAAGATCATATACAGGAACAGCAACTTCTGATCCATACGATAATCTGCAAAAATTATGGAATAGATATCAAAATTACTTAAATAAGAAGCCCAAATTTCGAAAAAGTTTATAAATTTTGAAATTCTGAAGGATGATTTCATGAAGACTTTAAATCGCTTCAGAAATAGTTATCTGTCATTCACACACCAAAGAATTATTATCAATGTCTTCTAATTTAGACTGGAAAATTACTTACTGATCATTCGCCATATTTAGTTTTTTAACAAAATGAATAGCACGAATACAGGTCTCATCACTTGTTGCGAAAAAAAACACATTGCTTAAGGCAGTCCATGCTGCTGCCATACAAATTCCTTTCAATTTTTTCCATCGTTCTTCATGCCATGAATGCCGATCATAAACACTTCAAAAACAAATATACAAATTATAGTAAGAAGAAAGTAAGAAGGATTAAATTAAATTAAATAATTCATTGAAGATTTCAATAGAATCCTCATACCTTATGATATTTCCATCATATGCAACAGCTATTTTATCACCATTAGGGGAAATCCATACATGACGAATATAACTGCCAGCCCAAGAACCAACTAGTTCGCTTTCACCATTACTTGTATCCAGAACCTAATGTACTCAATTCATAATAATACTCAGATCTAAAAGCTAATGTATTTATTATGTAGCAATACTGGATCCAAAATTCATGTTCTTAACATATCAAAATGTTTACGCTTTAATCTATTATGCTTAATGATAGAAATAATGTGTCGGAAATTGCTGCATTCTTTTTGTGAAAAAATGTTCTTCAGAAAGCTTTAAATCGCTATAAATGCATACAGTGAAATGATCAGATTTGGGAGGAAAATATAATCTATGCAAAAAAAAGTGGCAAAAATATGAAGTGGTTACGCTAAGTGTATTTAGTACAAGGTAATCTATTAAAAATAATACACAAGGTACATGTCGCAATCAGAAACAGAACTCTCAAAGAAAGATTTTTCTTTCAAAAACTTCAGAAATTTCTATAACTATTATTATTGGCTTTTCGAAATGCTTGTAAATACTATTTAATTAAATGAAAGAAAAATACCTGCAAGCATGATGAAGATGCTGAAATAACAAATAAAACTTGGTCAAAAACAGAATCCCAAAAACATTGTATAATTGGAGCAAGTGATGACATCTTGATCACATCTGCGCAATTGGCTGATGGCCTGAAATGATTCATTCGGAAAACTTATAAATACTATTTAATAAAATAAAATATATTTCGACTAACCGAACATTCATGTTTTGTTTATCAAGTCTCCAAATTAATACAGCACGGGAACAAGCGACTGCTAGCACCATACGATCAAAAGGTCTAAATGAAATAGGTTACGAGATTGATAAAACTTGGCTGATCAATGTTAGAAAAACATACTATATACGATTTTAACAAAATTTCATATTGAATATCAAAAATAAATATCAAAATAATTCAGAAAATTTATATTTACCAATCATTAATGGGAAAAAGAAATGATTGCATTTACTTCCAAGCCATATCAGTTACATTCTGCTGATACTGATGCTTCAGTGTAATAGGTGATCGATCAGAACCGCAACAAAAAATTCTAATATAATCATCATTTTGACATACGGCAATTCGATGGCCACCATTATGTACCGCAATACAACGAACCCAATTCGTCAACCTAAAATGATGAATCAGGTGATAATCTTCGGTTCACATAATAAAGACTAAGAAATTAAGAACCTAAACAAAATCAAAACTTCATCACTAAGTATAAATGTTACAGGTAGAATGGTTTTACAAATGAAACTATTCAAATTGAAACATCTGAGATCAATGGTAATCTTATTATTAATTAAATAAGGTTTTAGAAATGTTACCAATTTAACGTAGATGAAGTTTGCATGATGGAATCATATATGCTTTCTTCGGATTTTGTAAAAACATTAATGATATCAGTTTGAGCTTTACTGAAGATGCGACTTGCGGATGACAGCCAATCACTGTAGGGAATAGTGCCATTTACGGCATTTCTAACACCATCAAGAAAGCTATCAATACTTTTGGTTGTCCTCAAAATCATAACAAAAAATTGTCATGTAAATGGACAATTCAAATATTACATTGAACTACTAATCTGAATCTATTCGAATTTCTATCATACAAACATATTTTTGTTTCAAAAAATCACTTCTTTAAATTTAAAAATTCTTATACTGAAAATATTGCTCACTAACCAACTATTTAGGGCTTGTTGAAATCGACTTTGCTGACTGTCCACAAAAGTTTCGCGAATGTTATCACGTGATAATGATTGTTGCAATCTACTCAGAAATTCTTTTTCAATTTTTGGAAATGTAGCTAACTGAAACTAGTCATCATTTTCGCTAATTCCATCAGAATTTTTATAAATTTGTCAGTGCAATGTAATGACACAATTTTAATGATTTTTTGCATCCAAGCAAACAAGAAGAACATTTTCCATTTCAGCAAGCAAATAATTTAGTAATAAATTATCAAATTTTAGAAATAAATATTTCTAATCTCTATATAGATTATCACTCATCTTCCGTACTTTTCGGATATTTATAAATTGACAGATTTATCGCTAACTTTTCAAATAGTATCACAACAAAGAAACATTATTTATTCATTTTTCTCATTTATATACTAAAGAAATCAGTTAATTACTAAAAACCAGAAATTGCTTAGATATTGAATTACAAAAACAATCTTATTAAAGAAAAAGAAATTTTTTAACCGAAGAATTAATTATGAGAAGTAAATCGCAAAAAAATGTTTGGGAACAAAAATAAATTAAAGTCAACAATTACTCAATTTCCCAACATTTAATAAGCATAGAATATATTCATTAAAATATACTATCAATTCGAAGAATTAATATTTAACGAACCAATGCATTTCCTTCAATTTCATGCAGTTCTTTTTCAGCGCCATAAATTAATCGACCATTTGTTTCATATAAACAGACCGAAAGATCAGCTGATGATTCAATCGGTGGAAATCCATATAGTGACATATCTTCAAAAAAGAATGAATCAATGAAAAAACGAATCAAATAATAGTTAAAAAACCAAAGCAACTAAATTTTAAAATAAAGGTAACAAAAAAATAAATCAAACCACAGTTCTATCACTTTGACAACTTTTCATTCTAAAAAAATTGATCAAACAATGGTTCTATCACTTTGACGATTTTTCGTTCTGACGACTTTTATCAACATTTTTAAATTCTTCAAAGAATTTTTAATCTAAAATATGAGAAATAAAATGAAACAAATCATATGTGAATTATTTTTTAGTATTTTTTGCATCTTATTTTCAAAAATTTTCAAAAGCTTCTAAGATTTAAAAAGAAAATAAAATGCGTTGAAGAATAAATAATGAAATAAAAACATCGAAGCGTTTTTTAAATGAGACGGTAAAGAAGGCATCTGCCTTACAACATCCATTCTAATCAACAATTAGAATCAACCAACAAATCCTTTAAAAAATTTGATTCCTGCCCTCTCAATTTCTCCTTTCGAGACTCTATTATGTGTATAAGAGCCTTAGCTATTAACAACCCACGTATTCACACATAAAAATAACTTTATGGAAATGTATGTCTATTTAAAATTATTACACTATGTAAGCATGCTGAGAATAATTTATGGGCTATTCTTTATTTAATTAATCCGGTTTTTAATGCTATAAACAATTATAAATTCATCGATGATACTCAGTTACATATGTCCTAAAAATCAACCGATAGTCTCATTATTGCAATTTTGCTGGAATCTGACGGATAATAATTTTTTTTCAGAAATTTTTCTGATTCCTGCGGATATAATTTTTCAGAATGTCTTGATTGGTGAATGGTTTAAACTTATTAAAGTTTTTTTTTTTTTTTTTAAATCATAGCTTCAATTTCTTTCCGTTTCATCTTTCGAATTCAAATTTGCTATTTAATTTGGAAATAATTTGAAATTGAAACCATTAAAATCTTTTCAAGTTATTAATTGAAAATTTATTTCATCAATTTCTAATAGGCAAGAGAGGAGCAAAATGATATTTAAACTACCATATAAATCAAAAAAATTTTACCGATATTTATATCAACAATTAATTTAAAAAAAAGTTTTAACTTTTGTTCCTCTACTCTATCAATCATTGATATATATAACCAAAAAATTTTTGTTCTAAACAGTTTATCTTCCACACAGTTCAAAAAATGATATTAGTTTTACTATTTTCGCTTAAATAATATTAAAGTTTTGTTTGTAAATATTTTTGAATAATTTGTGATAAAATTAAATTTTGTTTTGCAAATATTTCAAATAATTTGTAATAAATTGTTGAAAATGTGCAAATTTCATTTCCAATTTTTCTTTTTTTGGAATATAATAATATAAAGTTCTAATTATTTCCAAACCGAAATGTTTCTTTTTAATTTATTCTTCCCCTTTAATTATATTATATAAAATTTTTCTTTTTTTTCAGACGATAGCAACATTTTTGTTCTGAGATGGTCATTTTATTTATAAAAAAATAATAAGTTTGCCAAAAAAATTGTTACTTCTAATTTTCATTGATAATTCAAATAAGTTTGCAATATATATTTACGTGTTTTTAAATAATTGAAATTATTAGGAAATTTTCCCTTATTGTATGTATATATATATTTTATTCGTTGTTTCATTAATAATTTTTATTTTTTTTCAGCTTTTATAAACAATAAAATTTCATTTTAATTTATGTAAATAATAATAAAATTTTTTAATTTTTATTAGACATAAAAAAATATGAAGGAATAGGAAGAGAGAGGGAAAAGATAAGAGAGAATGCATGGTAGTATTTAATAAAATTGATAATATGTGGTTTATTTATTATCAAAATTGGTAAGCAATTATTTGCAAATAAGTACTTCATATTGGAATATGCAAGAATTGCTCCATAATGGATAAATTTTAAGATAAGAATGAAAGAAATGAGAAATGATTGAAAGAAGAAGGCTTAGAAAAATATGAAGATGAAGTCTAGGATGAAGCTTTAGAATAATAAAGTCTAAGCAATGACTGGACTCATTTAAGCTTCTTGTTTTAAATGACTCGTAGAAAATTTCTCTTTTTTTTCTCCACTCTATCATTCCTCCTTTGCCATTGTTTGATTTTAAATTCTAAAGGATCATTTTGGCCTATATTGGAAAATATTTGATTGAAAAATGGATGAGCTACATGATACTACAACTTTTCCTACTCGACAACAAACTTTTCATGGATGGAAAGATTGGACAAATAAGAATATTTTTGCTTCATCCATTGATGAAACAACATTTATTCACGGTTATCAGAATCAGGAAATGATTGATATGGAAAATATCAACAGTCAAGGTTCTTATCAATTTCTTATTAAAATAGTATTAGATACACGGAAATTGGCAAGCAACACTTTTTGTAGTAAATTGCGATATTCAATCTACCTTAATAAATGTTACGATATTCATGGTTAGCCTACTTATACAATAATGTAGAAATTTTAACTAAATATTAAAACATTAAATGAACTTTGAGAAATATTTAAAATATCAAAAAAAGTAAAAAGTTAAGTTGGCACGAGAATGCATTTAGACCTTATCAATTATATAATGATTAAAAAGCATGAGTGCAAAATGGTACTAAATTTGAAAATTTAAACCTAATCAGCTTTAATAATTATATCACATATCACTTTATAACAACTATATTTGCATGTGATTAATCTAACTGTATCATTAATCGCTAGGGTAAGGAAATAAGAAATGTGAGTCATTAAAAAATTTCAGAAAGAAGAATGTCATCATAAATTAATTAAAACTAATCGCAGCTTTATTAATTATCGATTAATGAAATTCATTTAATAGTACAATAGAATTAATGAAAATTAAAGATAAGAAATTTGCAATTATTAGAAGGAGGTTTAGTTTATAATGAAGGAATTGAAATTTGCAGATTAATTAAGATATTATTTAGAAGTATCAGCAGTGGTCGATGAAGGATATACTGCTGGACAACCTATTACAGCATTGCAGGCTGCCTGGAATGTTACTAACGCAATTCAAGGAATGTTTATCGTCGGTTTACCTATCGCTGTTAAAGTATTGGTTGAATATAAATATAATATAATAATAAAAAAAAATACAAAATTTCTTTTCTTAAATTTTCAATTATTAAAGTTTTTCAAATTTCAAATTTCTTCATTCACATATCAGCCATCATTTAATATAAATGTTTTTTTGTCTGTTTATTTTTCCACTTCAAATCTAAAACTTGTGAACTGGCAATATCATCTATCTAGGAATCACATTTAAGATTTAAAAATCAATATCGTTATCTGAGAATTTTATTCGGGATATATGGAGCGGATAAGATTATTTATCAAAATAAATTGAGATAAGGAAAAGATATATGATAAAAGACAAATGAATTATCATTACTGTTACATTATCAAAGCAAATCACATTAGAAAAAATAGTTTATATTTTACCTTGGCAGACTATTAGAATCTTGAAAAGTGCACTGTTCCATTAGATAATATTACACTCTCAGCTGTTTTTCAAATGCTGAAATGAAAAAACCAAAGGACGAAAAATTGGATATTACGATATATATATTATTATATCAAAAACTTCAGTTTGTTATTTTCAAATTTTATTTTTTTATACAAATACATAAATGAAATTAATCATAATTTCTCAATTTAAATTTTGCTCTAATTAAATTTGTCGCTCTATCAAATTATCAGCAACAACAAAAAAAGAAAACGAACAATTATTACAATAATTAATTGGCTACTCATTAATTATTCCATTTCAAATTTATAATTTCTTTTTTTTTTCAAGGTAGGTGGATGGTGGACAGTTGGAGCAATTATTGGCGTGGCATATTTATGTTATTGGACCGGAATTCTACTTATTGATTGTTTATACGAGAATGGTACCAAGGTAAGATTATAATTCTGACAAATTAATAAGTGACAAAATATTTCAATGTTTTTCAAAATTCAATCAAAAATATCGATGGTAGGAAAATTTGTTTATTCAATTTAAAATATTATACGAACGAGATGAGAAGAATAATTAAATTAAATCAAAAATTAATTAATGTTTGTGCAGCAGCATTTTTTATCGTCAATCAAAGATTCTAAATTTTTGAAATTTTACAAAAAAATTTTACGTATCGCAGGTAAGAAGTACGTATCAAGCAGTAGCAGAAGCATATCGTCCAGGAATGGGTCGTTATGTATTATGCGCTCAATTGACAGAATTACTTAGTACTTGTATTATTTATATTGTAATTGCTGGAGATTTACTACAAAACTGCATACCGTCTATTGGTAAGGAAATCGTTTTGGTATTAGATAAGTATGGTAAAATACAGTAGTTTTTTATCGTATCTTCCAAAGTACTACGATAATTATTGATAAAAATATCAACTATGAGCTTGTTTAAAGATTAAATTCATAATCTCAGCATGATGCTTACGATTTAAATTTCAACTCATTTATTTTTCCACATATATTTAACCTAATGAAAGGTGATTGATTGCTGTTACAAAAATATTAAAAAACTAAAAAATAAGAATTATAAGTTATTAAAATGATAAATTAGAAAAAGTGAAGGAAATAAAATTAGGAAATGCAAAAAAAATTGAGGAATAATTGAAATTAAAATTAAGAAAAAAATTAATAAATTTGAAATTTAGATAAAAAGATATATGTGCGTGCGTGGGTTGTTTTTGCATTTATTATTATCAACGATATCTCTAAAATTATAGATAAATCAGCTTTAATGATGCTTGTAACAACAGCACTTCTTGGCTGTGCTTTTTTGGATTCAATTCGAGTAGTAAGCAATTTAAGTCTGATAAATGCCATATCACACATAATCATTAATACCATTATATTTGTTTATTGTCTGTTACAGGTAAGTAATTTTTTTTGATATGCAAACATTATTAAAAAATAATTCATAAATTTTGACAAGTTTAAGAAGTTTTTTTTATATTTATTTTTAATAAATATAATTATTATAAAAAGCCATATTGAAGTATTAATGAGTCATAATAGGAAAAAATATATAATGATAAATTTATATAAATTTGTTGAATATATAGAAAATTTTACATATTTATCAATAGATTAATAATCTGCTTAGGTAAATTCAACGATAATCTTAACCTATACTTTTTAAATTTTTTAAAATTAATTAATTTTTGTTAAATTAAAATTTAAAAAGATGATTATTTATGATTTACATTTCAAAATTGACGATATCAAATTGGGTGTGGCATGAAGTACCATTTACATTTGATATTCGTACTATGCCAACGGTAATCGGTGTGGTTGTTTTTGGTTATACTTCACATATTTTTCTACCTTCATTAGAAGCATCCATGGAGGTTTGTAAATGCAATAATTAATCAGATTTTTTTTTAATTTTGAACTTTTTTGCAATTTTATTTAATCAATTTAAAATTTGTTATGAACTTCCGCTAATCAATATTTAATCATTGTTGATATCTGATAATTTAAGGATCCAAGCAAATTTAAATGGATGCTTCGATGGTCGCATATCATTGCAGCAATTTTCAAAGCTCTCTTCGGTCTTCTTGGCTTCTTAACATTTGGCGAATTTACTCAAAAGGAAATTTCTAGTTCATTACCAAATCAAACATTTAAGGTTGAATTTTGTTAAATTACCATCATTCTCAAATTTCTTTTTCTTTTTCCTCACTTTCCATAAAATTTCCATTTTAATTTAATTTATATTGCATATCAATATGAATAAAATATTAGCATCCATGTCACAAGATATATATTTAAATGTTTTGAAATTTCATTTATAATCATTTCAATAAAACAGGAAATAGCTATAACAGGAGGAATTCTTAATATATCAATTTTATGAAATATCAGATAATAGTAAATTATAATTTGAAATCTTATACATCATGAAATTCTTATGGCATTTAATTCTTACCACTGAAATTTGTTATCATAAAGTAATAAAAATAAAGTAATAAAAAAATGAAACAATTACTTAAATCATTTTTCAGGTAATAGTTAATTTAGTATTGGTAGTGAAAGCACTCTTTTCATATCCATTACCGTATTTTGCTGCTGTTCATTTACTCAAAGATAATTTATTTATGGGTACGTCAAAAACATTATTTACAAGGTAAATATTATGCAAAACATCTATTATTAATTTTTAAATTCTAAAAAAGTCAGCTTTTAAATTTTCATCAAATTTTTCTAATTTGCTTCTTCCAATAAAAAATTTGATATTGGTGATATGATTAAATGATTAATCATGATGGCAGTAAAATTCCGGAGCCGAACAAATCTAATTAATATGCGCTAATTAAATTTATTGCAGTTGTTATGGTATTGGTTATAGTTTACGTGAATGGGCTCTTTGTTTACGGATTATTTTAGTGCTCATGACCCTAATGATAGCAATGTCAGTACCATATCTTATCGAATTAATGGGCCTTGTTGGCAATATTACTGGTACCATGTTAAGTTTCATTTGGCCAGCAATGTTTCATCTCAAATTAAAGGGAGCATATGTAACAGAACGTGATCGAAATTTTGATAAATTCATTATTGCTGTTGGTATTTGCTTGATGACTACTGGACTGTACTTTTCGGCTCTCGAACTTATCCAGGCAATTAACTATGGAGAACGATAATACGAATAATTTTAATCGAATATTTTAAATCAAATTGAAAATTTTTTCAAAAAGAAAATTTCTTGCGTTGCTGTTAATATGAAATATCTTCCATAATTTTTCACAATTTTTTTTAATCTGATAAATTGAGGATGTGAAAAACGAAAGAAATATTGTAACAATAAATTTAAGAATTTAGGAAATAATGAAAGAAAATAAAATTTTAACATTTAAAAAAAATTGGAAACTTTTAAAAAGTTACATTCACAGAAATAAATTTATGAAATATTGGTAGTAAGTATAAAAAATTCATTCGTTATGTAATGCACGAATTAAAAAAATTTAATTTTGCAAAAAAACAAATAAGTGGCAGAAGTGTAAGCTGAAATATTCAATTCAAATATATACATTAATTTCATTTTCTTCGATATCGCTGTTTTTTTTCTTGTGATAATAAACTTGCGATAATAAAAAAAAAGATGACTTTTCTCCTTACCAAATCTAAGTTATCCTTTTAATCACTTGACTATTTCGAATGATTTTAAGTATTCAATTGTGATTTAATTGGCATTAAATTGTACTATTACAAATAAAAAGAAAATGGAATCATCGAAGCAAATTTTATAATAGTTAAATTCAAAATTTAAACTAATTTTTGGCCTAAGTTGTTTTAATCTTCCACGATGGAACTTTTTAGTACTTTAAAATTAATTTCCAGTATTAAATTTCAGTTGGAAACTGACAAATCAAAACGAAAAATAAGATGTAAAAACGAGTTGTTAAATTTGAGTGGAAATTGAGCTGTTATTTGTAAATTAAGTTTCGCTACGACTTCTGAAAAGCACCGTATGCTCAGATTTTGGTATCCATTGAGACGACAAAACACATTCGTTAGTGGTTCACCAGGTTTTGATGTAATTTGCTGCGATTTAAACGTCACACACGGATTATACGTAAAGTGTTCATCAAAGATAAATTTCGATAATCCTACTTTATGTGAATTTTTCACTTATTTGCTTGGTCTTTAGATTTGTCTCATGTAGCAATGGATTATTTTGTTAAGCTATAGGATTAAATATTTGTTTGAATAATATATAGCTTAAACTTAATTAAATATTTTGCTTGAATAATATATAATTTTATGCACATGTCATGATTAGTTTAGACACATATTATACAGTTGCATGCAAGTGCACGTTTTGAATTATGATCACATAATTTTTTTACCTAATCATACTCTCTTAATCGGGTACTATATTGCTTGTACTCCTTCACAGCACTTTAACCACATTAACTGCTCACTTCCGATCATATAATTGGAACAGATTTATGGACACTGTGACATTGTTCAAGTGATATTCAGAAAATTTATGCTTTATTATGTATACCTAGTTGTAGGATTAGGCATATATTACTTTAAACTTATTCCTTCAATTATTTCACTTCATTATATTTTCCAACAAGATTATATTTCTTTCACTTTTGATATGTTTTGCTTATTACATCTCATGCCCGGATTATCTTATTTTTGCTAATTTCTGTGGGGAATTTTATGAAATATTAATTTCATAGTGCTTGATAATTTCATAAGCTCTCTCTGAATCGATATCGCTGTGAATCATACTTTAATAAATTCGATTAATGTTTATCAGTTTTGGTAAGGTTAATAAGCCAGTATGATAAAGAATGTAACAAATGTGATAGGGAGTAAATTTCATGCAGCCATAAAATAACTCAGATTAATCACTTTGAAATAACTCTTCATGAACAAGATCTCATTTTGCTATTACAATGACAGCATTATACTTACATGCCATATCTATATTCGAATTATTTTCAGTTACTTTGCTGTTGAACATTAGTTTTTTTTTTTAGGAAATATGGGTGCTTACCGATATATGCAAGAACTATGGCGTAAAAAGCAGTCAGAGGTTTGTTTTTTACTTGTTTTTAAATTGTTTGAACATATTTGATAATTTGGTAATGGAATTGATAGTAATGTATCGAAATTTTTAAAAAGTCATATGAAGAAAAAAAACTCCAATATTTTATATGAAGGAATGAGAAATTTTAATTATTTTGATCATTATCGATTAATACCGGATCATTTAACTATTAGATTAATTGAAAGATAGTTGGATCTTATCATTTTTTGAATGCATAGTTATGGAAAATATCTATATGCATATTAGTAGAAGATGGCATACATAATCCGATCGTGATTATTGGGCCTTGATACTTTTCTAGTAATTAAACAATCGATGTTGGCATTTTTCTGAACAAGAGGAGAGGTTGAGACAGATTTGTCAAGGCCAATCCGATTAATGATATGAACTGAACGGAGAAGATTGCTCATAATAGGTATAATAGAATTTGCTGAATGAAATTTCTGCAGCGGATTGATAGGAGGAAGTGGTTCTAACAATTCTTTTTTTTTAGACAATGCGCTATTTACTTCGAATACGTTGTTGGCAGTATCGGCAGCTTACTGCTATTCATCGTATATCCAGGCCAACGCGCCCTGAAAAGGCTCGTAGATTGGGTTATCGTGCAAAGCAAGGTAATATTTTGTTTATTTTTTTTTAAAGTAAAGCGCCATATAAAATATTCCTTTTTCTTTGCAGGATGAAGGCGTTAATCAGCATAATATTTGTTTTTGATTTGTAAGTTGAGAATTTATAGTTTAATGCAATTTCAGGTTATGTCATTTATCGTGTAAGAGTACGCAGAGGTGGTCGTAAGCGCCATGTCGTGAAAGGGCAAACATATGGCAAACCGAAAAATCATGGTGTCAATGAGTTGAAATTTGCTCGTTGCAAACAATCTGTTGCTGAGGTTCGTGTTGCGGATTATCTTTCTTTCTTTTTCTACTTTTTGAATTATAGCATCATAAAAATTTGTTTGCAGGAGAGAGTTGGACGCCGATGTGGCAGTCTTCGTGTATTGAATTCTTATTGGGTTGGTCAAGATTCTACATATAAGTTCTATGAAGTTATCATGATTGATCCGGCGCATAAGGTTTCTTTTTATTTTCCGCTCTTTCATTACTATTCCATCATTTCTCTGATGACAGAAATAACAAAGACTTTATGCGCATATTGAGATGAATTGATAGATAGTCTTTTATAATACAAGCAACTCGCAGGCATGCAAATTTCTAATTCTTATTTTTTCCCTTCTTTATCTAGAAATACATTTATCGTTTTCCATTTTTAATTAGTCTGATTGATTCAGAAAAGAAAATGTTTTATTGATAATAAATATTTTGGTTTTTTAATCGAAAGAAAGAAGTATAAATAGATTTTTATAACTTTTTAGGTTATTCGAAGAAATCCGGACACACAATGGATAACAAAACCTGTGCATAAGCATCGCGAATTACGTGGATTAACGTCTGCAGGCCGCAGAAGCCGTGGTCTTGGTAAAGGGCATCACTATTCAGCAACAAAGGGAGGTTCACGTAGAAAGTGCTGGTTGCGTCGCAATACTTTGTCGCTGCGTCGTAAACGTTAAGAAAATAAAATATAAAATATGCTGGTTGTTATGTATTTCGTTTATTTAAATGAAAATTCAAGATGATAAAATGTTTGAATTTTATTCAGTTTTTTCGATGCATTATACACAAATTACTAA
The DNA here is from genome assembly GCA_008729115.1 of Dirofilaria repens. NCBI lineage: Eukaryota > Metazoa > Nematoda > Chromadorea > Rhabditida > Onchocercidae > Dirofilaria > Dirofilaria repens. The sequence continues at coordinate 95,013 of SNRZ01000123.1, forward strand.
ATTCATTCATGATAAAGGTTAAAATAAATAAAGAAATAAGATATGACTACATTGAAAACATGGATAAAAATTGATAGTTATGGAAAAACAAGAATGAATTCACCAATAATTAAAAGTGGAAGTTTGATTCCTTAATTTTTCAAGCATCGTAATTTTTTTCTTTTATTTATTATCTACAGAATATACTGGATTCAAGACAAATACCATTCATGATTTTGTTGTCTCATTTCTATCCGAGACAAAGAGTCAGTATTTTGATATCTTTCCTTCACTAAATTTATCAATTAAGTTTCCAATCACATCGAAGAATGTAAACCAAGCTTCTTCCATAAATTTTCCTCCGCATTGAGGGTATGACTGCAAAATTACGACCACTTCTTGTACCATATTCTGAAACATAAGTGGTAATGAAGTGAAATATATTTACAAAGCTGAAAAATGATGTCTGATTTATGTTAATTATGGCACTGTTTCAATTGGACACAAAAATGATTCCTAATGAAGTAGCAAATTATTCAGATCCTAAGTAGATGCAAATTTAGTATGCTAAAGTTTCGAAGATGAAATTTTAAATTAGATTCAAACAAGTAATAGTAATAACAATGTTCGAATGCAAACCATGATATGATTTTGCAAATATGCCATTTCAAATGTGCAATAGCGATTTTCCTTATCGCTTCCGCTAATTTTTCTTCGTTTTCCATACTTCCAATAATTGTTTTAAGTCCGGCCAGATAGACCACTCCATGTTGTTTTACAGCATCTGCTGTTATAATTAAACTATCCGAAATATTACGAAATTGTAGTCAAATTAGCTTGTATTCCGGAAAATCTTTGAGCAACCTAAAAATATATTATCCTGAGAGAGAAACTGATCAGTAAAATTTGCTAGATTAACTCATGATGATAGTTTACAACCTTTGCCTCATATTTAACCTTTAGCCAAAACAAAATAAATCCAAATCTTAATTACTAGCACTTAATTTATTTTCTAAATAAATTGCAAATTTAATCGAGTAAATCAAAAACTACAATTTCAAATGTGGCTGCAAATAATGCATGATTGGTAATATAATTGTTTAATATGAGTAATCAATATAAATTGCAATTTTATCAGTGACCATAGCTATTTTTTTATAATTCTCACAACTAATTATTACTGTTTTGTTAATACTAAAAGCCTTATTGTGCGTTAGATGATAGTGCTACTAATAAGAGTGAGATCATAGAAAATTCTATAAAAATAAATTATTAAATCAATTGCAAAATATTGAATTTTTGCAGTAAAAATGAAAATTCTTTCGAATAATAAATGAAACGAAAAATTAGCCATTCAGTGATACTTCTATATCCATATATAGATATGCAAATCAATTACATTTTACTAAAAATAATGATTATATGATTATATGACTGACTGATTCAGTGACATACATACATGAGATACTGGAAATAAAAAAGTAATTCTTACATAACAAAAATTTTCTGTCCATTTTTTTTGGGGTTACTATTCAAATGTTCAAATGTCTCTTGAATAACACATCGTTGTCTCGTCGATAATCGTTTTATTTCTTCTATAAAAAAAAAAGTTTGTTTTGAATTATGAATTGATTGTGATTTAAGCGCAAATAAATAATAATTGGATATATGAATTGAATAATTTAATTTTAAATCGATTTCCTAACTACTACTGTGTATATTAATTGAATAATTTATTAAGGTATATATGGGGTCAAATAACATTGCAAAATTTTCATTCTATTTCTTCAATTTTAAATTCTTCTGCGTTCCAATTCAAACAAATATTTATTAAACTTTGAAAATAATTTAGGAGAAGTTTTAAAGCAATGAATCTTGAATATTATTTATTATCAAAACAGAATTAATTAATAATTGAAATGAAATGAAAAAAAAATGAGAATGAAATTTGCAATAATCAAAAATGATAAGAAAAATAAAATGTTAATTTCAATGATTATCTTTTCTAACTTTCATCTATCGCGTACTCTTCTCTTATTTAATTGGAATTTATGATATAATTTCTATTCGGTATTATCAAGATAAAAAACTGAATGAAATATATCCCATAGCTGCTTACCTAAACAAATATTTGTTGAAGATTCATTCGCATGTCGTATGAATTTTCCATACATCATCGCATTAATGAATTTATACTTCAAAATTCATCAACTAAATATGGTCGGAACTAATTAAAAATTAATATCGTCGCAATGGAAAATGAAATATGATTGGTAAAAACTTTATTCATTCCGAAATCATCAAATAAATAGTGAAAAAAATAGGAATATAATCTATGAATTCAATATAATCATATTAATTCATATAAAAAACAACATTGAAATAGTAAAATTAGCAACCTAGAATAGCAACCTTGAAATAGCAACCTAGAATAGCAACCTTGAAATAGCAACCTAGAATAGCAACCTTGAAATAGCAACCTAAAATAGCAACCCTGAAATAGCAAGCTAGAAACATCGATGATAAAATTTTAATTTAGAATGACAAAATTATAAGTGATGAAAAATGAAAAAAAAAGTGCAACCTTTCATTTTACTTATGGAAAAGTTTATCATTTTAATTTCTTTTTCTATAATTTTTTAAAGCATTCAACAGTACCTATACTCTTATGCTAATTAATTGCCATTACATTTATGGTTCATAATTCTAATGCTAATAATTGAATAATTTTACAAAACTGAGCATAAGTTTTTATTTTGTTTTTTTGTTTGAAAATATTCCAAAAGCAGGAGTGATAAAATATATCAATAGATCTTTTAATCGAGTTTTTGCATGATAGGAGTGATAAAATATATCAATAAATCTTTTTTGCATGAAAAAAATTTAATGAATAAGAATGAAATTTTTTTTTCAAACGCACAAAAAAGAGTTTGCATGAAGCTTTAAGAAAATGTAAGCTCTCTTTTTCTTTGTATTTAATCACTAATTTATCGATTATACATTTGTTTATTATATTAATCAGCCAAATATTGAGGAAGAAGATACTGTAGACTCTTACAGTAAGATATCTTATGCAATCAATAGTAATAAATTTATTCAGTACTTTAAACCAGAGAAAGCGAAACTATCCTTTGATCAATGAATAATTTTAGATGATACAGTATTGTGTACAGATATTTGAATTAGATATGAATGAGTTGCCGTATAAAAATGTCAGGGATATACTGTTTCATCTTATTTAATAACAAATATATGTCGGAATCGAGTACGGTAGAAACTAGAATTATATTTATTAACCGGAAAAGTTTTATATATATAGAAATACTGTAACGTTTATAAAATTCTCAGCATTATCCATTCCATTATAGAATATAACAGTAACTTGGTTATTCCCATGCATATAGAATATTTGTAGGATCAAATCAAGTGATTTCTCGACATTTATTCCGGAAATATTCCGAAGAACTTTCCGTACCGCTCCATAATAACAAGCCCTCCTCATTCAATCCATATAATTTATATCACTTCGATTTAAACCAGTGAATTCTGCCTAAAAGCTAAAGGTAAAAGCAATTTCGTTAGATGGTGGCCAAAGTATGTAAATTTCTGAGAAAGTTATTCCTGATGACATTTCGAGGAGAAATTGTTTTTGACAATGTTTCGAAAAAATTATTTGCAGATTGACCTATTTCACAAAAAAAAAAATTCTGCCAAATGCCAAAAATCATCGCTGGTGGCGGTAAATGGAAAACGATTGACATATCTGGTGAATGTATCAATGATGACAGTTTTACTTTTCTTTCATCAATCGAAGAATATATACCTATCGACGAACATAAGAATACAAGCAGTCCAATGGTATTTTTATATTTTGATTATTTTTTGAATTTTTCCTTTATTTGTTTAACCTAATTATGCAGCATGTGAGTTTACATTATAGTGATAATGTTATATATAAGCGGGGAGAATATTGAAAGTGGAACATTAAATGTGAATCTGTTATTTTTGATGATTTAAATAATAAAGCAAATGAAATAGCGAAATTTGATTTTATTTTGATGTGAACTCTGGGATTATTTAATTCGTTTTTGAAATAAAATTAAAGTGGATAATATGAATTGTTTGGTGTTAATTTTATTAATATCAAAATACAGGACAATAATATTTGAAAGAAAAAACAGGCTTCATTCACTTAATTATTTGATCTTTCTATGTTTCTGTCTCGTCGATTTCATAATTTGAATGATTGTAGAAAAGGAAGCGGAAAAAGAGAAAAATAAATGATACACTGGATGAAGTGGAAATGAATGATAATAATATAAAGCAGAGAAAGAAGAATAAAAAAAAGAAAAAGTTGAAAGAATCTGATAAGGCCATGGTTAAGAAACAGGTAGATTTATATATATTTGCAGATTAAAGTTATTTTTGAGAAGTTTTTAGTTAAAAAGACATCATAAGTGCCAATTTCTATTTTATATAGAGAAAATTGCCAATTTTTTTTATTGGTACTACCAACAAAAGAAGTAGAATTAGATTTGGAGTATATCCGTTTATGTCAAGAATTACAGTGTATTGAAAATTCATACAAATTAAAAAATAAAAAGAATATTAGGGAAAATATGCAGCTTATTTTAATTGTTTTGAAGATATTGATTGCAAAGAGTAAAGGCACAAATGGCGATATTGAGGGAAGAAAAGATTTTAACAATGAAGAAATTGAATATAGTATATATTTCTTATCTTTTTTTAATATTTCATATTGCTTTTCATTTATCTCTATTCTTTCTCGCCAGCACTAAAGAAAATTTTTATGAAATATATCATTTAACTGCGTATATCTCAGAAGATGTCATTGTAGGTGAATTGGGGGGAAGAGAAGATGAAGTTGCAAGCATGTCAAGCTGGATGAACCTTTGTATTTCTGATACAATTTTAAAAGCTATTGCTGATATGGGGTATTTTTCTGTCATTTATGAAGTTTATTGGATTGCAGAACAATCTGTCTAATTTTTTTTGAAATATTCTTATAATGAAAATATAAAATATTGCAGATTTACAGAACCTACAGAAATACAGAAACTTGTTATACCAAGCGCTATTAGAGATCGCCTTGATATCATTGGAGCTGCGGAGACGGTAAAGTTCAATTTTTCTTTTCTAACTTTTGGAGAGAGTCCATAGAAGCGAAGTTTTCTACTCGATAACATTTATGAGTTTGTTAAACTTCGAAATGAAATCATTTCCTGTGCATCCTCATCCTAAAATTTCTATTATTTATTTACTGGGTCACTTGAAACTTGGAATAGCTACTTGAACAATAGAAATTGCATATACAGACCCTATGAATTTCATTGCTTACCAAATTTGGCTTTGATGGTAATTGTCATAAAATACATTTTCAGGGAAGTGGAAAGACATTAGCATTTAGTATTCCTGTTATTGAGCATCTTTTGGTAAATCAGGTATTTGGCGAAAGTAGTGAACAAATAAAGAGTATTCGAGCTCTTATTCTTGCTCCTACTCGCGAACTTGTGTTGCAGATCAGAAATCACATCAGTGCTTTATTAAAATATACTCCATTCAAAGTAAGTATTACATTTTTTCCTAAATTTATTGGCTGCAGCTTCTAGAAAATTCTATCTCGATTCATTCTCATAGTTTTGAAATAGTAATATGTAAAATGGCAAAAACATTGCCATAGTTAAAAATCTTTGAGGTTAAAAGATTCAAAACAAAATGATATTTACCATTGGAATGCATTAAATAATAATTAGATAGTCGCAGTCATTGTATAATAAGGTGGAAAGTTCGTCTTTCTTGAAAGGATCATCTGATTTGTTTTTACTTATTATACTAAAAGCCAAAAGTGCACAAAAATCTTATGATAGCAAATCAAATATAATACTCTAGCCTATTAGTATGCAATCTGCAACAATTTTCAATTCTCTGGAAACTTTGGCTATACAGTCAGGAGTTTCGAATCATTTCTTTGTTACGATTTACCGGATAACATTTTAAAAAAAATTGAGTGGTTTGCACAAAAAGATTTTCAAGTTATGTTTATTCCTTTTATTTTATAGGTTGCATCTGTAGTCGGCGGTCTTTCACTTCAAAAACAGGAGCGTATATTAAAATATGTTCCTGAAATTGTTATTGCAACCCCTGGGCGATTTTTGGCTTTGATGACATCAGCTGAAGCCAATAGTTGTCTTTCTAACTGGTCTCACTTACAATGTCTAGTGATTGATGAGACGGATCGTATGATTGAAAAAGGACATTTTGAAGATCTCCAACAAATTTTAAATGTTATAAAGAAGTAAACATAAGTTTTTCCATCAATATGTTTTTGAAATTTAGTATCACTATGACTTAATTATCAGAAATAGAACCTAAGGAAAGTCTTAGTTCTGAAATATTTCTTTATCCAATTCGAGTTCGGTCGGTTCAGTACTCCTTCCGGTCGAAAAGAATGCCAAATATAAATTTGATTTTTCCAGGAAGACATGTTGTCAGTCATTTAATTATTATATCTTATTTATCAACTCATCTGAGATTTTGAAAAAGTATTCGAAAGCATTTACAGGAACGCATCCAAAAAGTTACAAACTTTTGTATTTTCTGCTACACTTACATATACACATCCTGTATCGAAAAAGCACGACGACACTAAAATGAATGCAGATGAAAAAATCAGTAAGTTTTTATGAATTATTACGTTTTATTGCTTTTTTTCGGGGTTCCAAACTTTGAAATTGTTCAAAAACGTAGTATTTTTCTTTAAACTGTTATGAATAGAATGATTAGGTCTTTCTATTTTCTTTTTTAATTTCCAGCTGCAAAATTAACACAATGTTTTCAAAATTTTTTATCATAAACTTAGCAATTTTTTCTATTGTTCTAAGACTTTTCCTTTTTTTCAGAAAATTTAATCAGTTATGATTCTTCTTTTGATAGAGAAAGTATTTGAAGTATTAGCTGTTTCCAAATAATTGCTATTAAAAGAAGAATCCCATATTGATTTATGAAGTCTCTGATTCTAGTAATAAATAAACTGAATAAAAAACTGGCGATTTCATTTTGTTTATCTTTGCTTTCTAATCAGCTACTTTCTATTTCTGTTCGTAGATAAATTGATTGAAATCACTGGAATACGAAAAGAAAAACATAGAATTATTGATATTACTGGCGAAAGAGGTACAGCTAAGAGAGTTGTAGAATCGCGGATAAACTGCAAAAATTTATTAGAAAAGGTATATTTTGTTGTAGATTACTCTTCGTTCTGATTGTCTGATCTCCTTTGTGCTATTTAATTTAGGATACCAATCTCATATATCTATTGAATCGTTATGCTGGACGAACATTGGTATTTACTAATTCAGTTGATGCATCCAGAAGGTTACATGGAATCTTAAAACAGGTAAATGAAAGTTTTTTTGACATTTTATGTTGGAACATGTGTGATATTAAGCAAAGAATATTTTTTGAAAAAAATCATGCAAATTCCGATATTCTTTGCTTCTGTTTTAATTGTTTTTCAGCTTGAACATAAACCTGTTCCACTAATGTTGCATGCAAAAATGATGCAGAAGAAACGTTTAAAAAACTTGGAAAATTTTGCTAGTAAATCTTTTTTCATTTATTTGTTTTTTTTTTTTTTTTGTTTTAATAGGTACTCTGAGCTTTTATTTGCAATATTGTTTTTGCAATGAATTTCCTTTTTTTAATGAAAAAAAATTGTCAATTTTCAGTGGAAGAAAATTCGGTTTTGCTCGCAACTGATGTAGCTGCACGTGGTTTGGATATTCAGGATGTTCAACATGTCATTCATTATCAGTTGCCAAATGAAGTAAATTTTAAAATTAGTTGAATAATAGTTTTAATTCAATTTCATATGATTTTTAATTTTTATTTCACTTTTTTGGTTTTAGGTTTAATTGTTGAGAATGTAATTTTTTGTTTTTATTATATAATGCGTTATGTGTCAAATAATGCGCGATTTGCTGCTCGGCTAACTGGTTTAATATTTCTTATTATGTACCATTTGATTGGATTTATGATTTCAATCACTAATGTTTTATTTGGATATTTGGCTTTCTAAAATGTGTTGTATTTGAAATTAGCAATTTTGCATTAATTTCCACTCCCGATTTTACAAATAAATAAATATTTGATTAATTCTTACTATTCATCATATTATTGTATATCTTATTTAATATCTTATAGCTTTATATACATCGGTGTGGTCGTACAGCACGAGCAACGAAAGAAGGATTGGCTATTTTACTTATCGATTCGCAAGATGTTTGTTATTACCAACGAATATGCAAAAATTTAAATAGAGGTTAGTTAATATTCAGCGTTTTCATCTTTATCAGGAAATCTAATCCGAGATGTGGAAGTTTTTATGAATGGATGACTAAAAAATCAGATATTGTAATATTATTTATTCTGTTTTCGATTTCAGATCTTTAGTGCTTAAATTTCTTAAGAACTTTTGAAAATTTCCCAAAAGAGTATCAAAAATGTTATACAAAAATGTGTATCGGAATTATTAGCTTGGAAAATTAAAAATTAATTTTAGTGAATGAATTTATAGGAGCTGTATTTACTTGCTCAAAATATAAATTGATGAATATATTGACAATTCTTGATATATTAAAAAAAAAATTAACAAAAAAAAGTAATAATAACTCAAACCGCAGTTTTTTTTTTTTAAATGTTCATATCGAAACATAAAGGAGTGTAAGGAAATGAATATCGCAATACGAAGATATCAAAATATTTTATAATATCAATTAATATTTGATATTTGAATTTCAGAAAAAAGAATTTCCTATATTTCCATTGGATTCACCTGAGTTGTATGATGTTTTGAAAAAACGAGTTGAAATTGCGACAGCTATTGAAATATTAGATCATCGACTGAAAAAAGTAGGGATTAACACGAGAAAATTTTTAAATGCCTCTAACAATATTTATGTTATCTATATCTATTTTATCTCCTTAACCGATATATTTATTGCTCTTTTGAGTAACTTTGGATGTTTCAATAGCAGTATTTAATCTTCAGCTCGTATTTGTTTGCTAACTCATTTTGTTATGTCACACACTTAATGAAATTTTTTTCTAACATTGATTTCTTGACATTTTTATTTCTACATGCACATATAATCTTCTTCATCTCAGATTATGTATATCCAAACTAATGTAATTGTTTATATGAATTTGTAGATACATTCCAAACAGGCATGGTTTGAAAAAGCGGCTGCAAATGCAGATTTGGATTTGGATGAAAGGTCAATTAAAATTCTTTTCTTTTATCAATAATGTTTGTTACTTAGTTTTTTTCTTAAATAGTTTTTTCTTAAATTAAAAAGAAAAGACTTTTATCTGAGATTACATGAATTTTAAAACAACACATACTGACCAAATTTCCCTCCGTGAAAATGAATTTCTTGGACGAAAAAAAGTTAATTTCATAGAAGTGAAATAGTTTTATTGGGTTTTTCTGGATGTTTATTACAAGCTTTTATTAACTATTGCTAGCTTCTTATATTTTTCTTTCGTCTTATATTTATGAATCAATCCGTTCAGTTAAAAGAATTAGCATAAACGTTGTTTCATTCTGCATAAGAAAAATATCTTAATGTAAAAATATTTTAGTGTATATAAAAAGAATGCCACAGCAAAAATGAGCGAACTTTTGCGAAAAGAGAAAAAAGTATTGTTAATCAATTAAATCGTTTATTATCACTGCCATTGCCAACCAATAACGTTCATATTACGGTATGATTTTATATGTTTTTTTTTTTCTTTTTTTATGGTAACAAAGCTTTCATTATGGATTTATTGCTTAGCCATATTTATACTATCGTTATGCTATTTCTCTTTCATTCAAGAAGAAGGTTATTTAAGGTGGTAGTCATTAAACTTAATTCTATTTTTAAGGTAGCATGTAACTGAATATTTAATTTATCAATAAATATAGATATAATAAAAGAAGAATTAATTAAGTATTGAGAAATATAACATTCTGTTGCCCATGATAAATCATGAACAGTAATCAACATCTTTGAGGGGACTGTTGATAAGTATTCGTTTTGCTTTATGATTTTATGTAAAATTGTTGATCATACTTTGAAAAATGCTAACATTAATAAAATTGATCGAAAAATTTTTTCTCTTTTCCTTTACCCTTGGTTCTTTGCTTGTTTATAATTCTATGCATATTGTCTTTTTTCTTCAATTTTTGAAAATTTAGTTGTTTGCATTCGTAATTATACAATAATTATCATAATAGATATATATAATAATAACTTCTTAATATGAAATCAACAACTTAAATAGATTCCATCGAAATATGAGTGATTTTTTAATTTTCAATTAATTTTCAATTATTGGAATATGAAATCATTTAATTTTCAATTTTTTTCCAGAAAACTCGTTACGTGACTGCAAAAATAGCATCAAATTACGGTAAGTCATCAACGCAGAATGCAATTACATCATTGATCGAAAATATGAAACATGAAGAAGTGTTGAAGAAGAAATGCAGAAGTATTTGCGTGCGTTATTTCAGAACTTCGAGAAGGAAAAGAAGAAATAAATGAAAAGATGACAAACTCTATTAAATAAATTAAATTTTCCGAATTTGTCCATTTATGCTGATAACGAATATGAAATGGATAACATTACTTATCCTATTGTTTTCTTTTTGTTATCATATCTTCCAGACTACAGCGTTTGTTAATTTAGATTAGATTCGCTTTTATATCAATTATATTATCGCACAACAGAAATTATATGGGAAATCTTTTATCCGTAATGAGGTCCACAATATATCCTAATTAACAAGTTTGATTGGTATCATTATGATATGTAAATCAATAAATATTACAGAAAATCATTCGTAATATTTAAATTCAAGTGTTTTTTTTTTTGAATTTTGTTTATTATGATTTTTTTTTCTTATGAATTTATTTTTTTGTTAAGTTTATGTTTTTGGTTAAGTTCTCTGTTTATTTTTTTCATGTTTGGTTGCCTAAGGTTAGAAGTTTAAAAAAGATTTTATCTCATTTTATCCAATTTTATCCAATAAGAAAGATTGGATAAAATGAGAAAAAAATGGAAAATCAAAGAATTCTTTCTTTTCAGATTATTAAAAATAGCCAGGATGATATCTTCATTTGTATAAATTAAGGTGGATTTTATTCATGCATCTAGCGAATAGCGGCCTTGTTTGAATTGTTGATTTTATTATGATTCAAATTTAAAACATTTGCTAATAAAAAAAATTTAATCCAATCTATTGTTTCGTGTTGACACTGATGGTCGAGCATATTTTGTTTGCAGTCACATTTCAATTCATCTGACAGTTTAATAGTTTAACTTTGCAGAATTTTATTTAAATGTTAAGTTGTTTTGCTGTACTAATGAATTCTCAGAGAATGGATAAATGAATGGAATACGGAATAACGCAGAAGAAGCAAATATTAGATAAATAGATGGAAGTGTAATGGAAGTGCGATTGTTAAAAATGTGAAAAATCAACGATAAATAGATATGGAAACTGCATTACGAGGTGGTGATTAATTGAGTGATAATATATCAAAATTATATTTTTTGATCAAGAAAATGTTGGACTGTTAATCGTATGAAAGAGTATTCGAATGAATATGAAAGATATTAGAATGAAGTGGTAGCTGTAGCTGGTATTTTATCTTGCAATCTCTCATGTAAAGTTTAAATTTAAAGGGTAAAAATATCTAAAATGGCATTGTTAATTAAAGTCGACATGTTTAACATTATCTTATCTGCAATACAAGATGATAGAAGTGATAAGATGATAAAAACAAGGTAAGCATGAAGTGAACATTAGTTTATGAAAAGAAAAAATGAATGCTTCTTTTTTCTTCGAAGAAGAAACAAAATAAAGAAAGATTGATAGATTTGCATAGATGTACGAAAGAACAATTAATAACAGATCGAAAATTCAATGAAGTTCAAAACAAATCCGCTTTGTGATTTATGATTCATTGTGGATTGTTTGATATTTTTGTAACATTCATTTACTACTTCAGATTAACTGATTTGAAGTCTGCGTTCTGGAAATCTTGAAGTCAATAATGATTATGCATTATTCTAAATCGGAAAACTATCGACATATGTCTACATAGAAGCATATCTCTATTTATTTATTTGTTCATTCTGATTTATATATATTGTGAAAAATTGTCAGAAAACAAGATAAAATATGTAATTAACTTGAATTTTCTTCCTTTCAAATAAATTATACATATTTCCACTTTTTCTATGTGTTTATTTATTCTGATTTATTTATGTGGTAAATTTTAATTAATAAATGAAAGAATGTGTGAAAAGGTAATTTACGAATGACGAGAAATGAGAATAAAACTGATTTTTGTCTTATCATTCGTTATCGTTTTCATTTTACTAAATTATATTCAGTCATTTCAAATGGATCAATCATTTTCGTGTAATACCTGAATTGGAGAAGAAAAATATAATTTAAAATGATTTCATTTTGTAAATTTTTGCTAGCAAATTCCACTCGCCTTTTTTCTTATCATAATGGCGAATAGAATATATTACAAGTAAATGAATAGTTTCAATATTAAATTAAATTTTATCATCTCATTCTGTATATTTTTCGTTTATAACATAATTGACTATACCGTCTCTTATCACCGTCTCATTTGTTTGTCTATTTAATCACATTATATCGCTAAATTGATTAATGATAAAGGGCTAAATTAAATCGAATAGATTTACAGTATTAACATCATGCATGCAACACGCATACATGCTCATGCAAATAATGTGCATGTTATTTAATCATTCAAGCAATTTTCATATTCAACATCTATGTTGTAACTCAATAAATTCTTCATATTTCAGTTTTTTCTCTTTTCTTTCGTCAAATCATCTTATCAACTAAATGTTGCAATAACACTGATTATTTCTAATGATCAATTTATAACCATATTTATGAATACTTTATAGTAAGTTAAGAAAAAAATAAATTTAGTTTTAAAAAAAAGTACGATTGAAATTTTAAAAATAAGATTTAAAATTTCCTTCTAATTTACTAAATTCAAAATGATTTTTGTCTTTTTATTTACTTTCATCTTTACTATTTATAATCCCAATTTATTGCTCAAATTAAATTAATAAAATTATCAGTGGAAAGTTTCAAATCAATGAAAATCAATGTTGAAATTTCAAATTAAATTTTATGATTTATGGCGTCATTGAAATAGCATACTTGTAATTTCAACTAAATCCTAACTTGATTTTATAAAGTTTTATATTTAGTTTTTCTGTTTTTTTTTCCTCAGAAGAAAATGTCAATTTTTGCATTTAATTCGTTTTGCAACAAATGAAACGAAGCATTAAAAAAATTTTTTTTAATGAAGTTTATAGAAATAAATAAATTTAAAAATAAATTTCTTTTTTTTGGTAGAAATAAATTCATCTTTCAACATTCGTTTTGCCGTATGTGATATAATGTGTTGTGAAAAATAGAAAACATTTTACAGATTGTTGTCAAATTAAATTATCTGTTTGAAAAATTAAAATGAAAATTTTATTTAATAATAACTTGAAATTTTTTTGAAAAATCATCAAACGCATTATTATCAAATCTCTATTTTAATATCAGTATCAATATGTTTTATTTTATCAATTTAATATTAGATGTTAATAATAATTCATAATTTATGTAACATTAGCTATAGCAAAACCGGAATTTTTCAAACTTTTACATCGAGAATATTATATTTTGGATTTTCCAATTCTTCATTTTTCTTTTCGGATTCTCCATTGTTTGCTAGAGAATCTGATAAATTAGTCTGCAATAAATAGAATTAAATTTAAATATTTATTGCTACGCTTTGAGAAGAATACAATTTTGAAAAAATTAAAAATTTCTTACAATTATATAAGAAATTTGGTTTGCAAAAATCAAATTATATAGTTTGTTGTAAAATTTTGAATTTTAGTTTAAAAGACAAAATTATTTGAAAAATTTCAAAGAAACAAAAATTAATTTACAATTCTGATTAAATGATAATATAAATGGATTAACTAAATGAATGTAAAATGAGAAAAATGAAGTTAAAATGACATCTGGCTTGTTAGACGGATATTGTGATATTAAAAAGGTTAGAAATAATGAAGGCGAGAGGGAGATAGAGAGAAAGAAAGAAAAACGGAAATGACTATTTAAAGTGATTGAAATTAAGAAAAAAAGTAGAAGAAAGGATAATACGGAACTTTTTATTTCTCATTTTAAATTAATACTACCACTATTTACACTACTACAACAATCAACAGCATTTCATTTACTATATTTTACTCATATTTGGCATAGAGTAATGAGTAGATGTATATATGAGTATATGAGTTACTGTATGAGTTATACAAATTACTATATATGTGCAATATATGAATACATGTATATATGAGTATACGAGTTACTGTATGAGTTATACAAATTACTATATATGTGCAATATATGAATACATGTATATATGAGTATACGAGTTACTGTATGAGTTATACAAATTACTATATATGTGCAATATATGAATACATGTATATATGAGTATACGAGTTACTGTATGAGTTATACAAATTACTATATATGTGCAATATATGAATACATGTATATATGAGTATACGAGTTACTGTATGAGTTATACAAATTACTATATATGTGCAATATATGAATACATACATATATTGAATATTTCATGATTATCATATAAGTTATCATTTAAAATCAAATTAACAAGAATGATTCCAGCTATCTTATAAAGTTTAATTTTCCGAAGCATTCATATCATTAATTTAAACAACGTGTTTTATTTACTGTTTATTATCAATATTATAATTGGTAATTTCAATGATATTTATTTGACGGATACAGTAATATTTATGAAATTCCAAAATAACTATTATCATAATTACCTTCATGCGATCAATTCGAGATTTATAACGGGAAACTGTCATGTGTTACGAATGATATGCATTTAAAGCAGAGCTTTTTTTTGTTTTTCTCTCTTTCTTCCTCTCTCAATTTTGAATTTCTCAGAACCTCCGAAATGAATCATTGCCACTTTTCCTTCTTCTTGATAGGCATGTGCAAACGAAATATCGTGAATGCCTTAAATGACACCATTTGGTAGCAATTTTTTTTTCGTGCTCTCGATCATCTTACTTTTTTCATCTTGATAATAGCATGGTCATTTTATTCTACCGCCTTTTTTGTCTTGATAACAGCGTGATCGTTTTATTCTACCGCCTTTTTCGTCTTGATAACAGCGTGTTGTAAATGACATTTGGCATTTATTCAAAAATAGAAAATAGATTTTTGAATTGTTGATATTAAACGATGAATTGTTGATAATACTTCAATCTTATATGCTATATATTAACTTCATCTTACCTATTTGTATCATCTATCAATCGTTTCAATAATTTACTTGTTGGTTTGCTTTTCGAGTATTGAATGACCATAACTAATGGTCATTCAAGATTAAAGAACCATCGATTCATTCATTATTGGGAGAGGAAATTATCATGAAATATTAGTTCCCTCCATTTATCTATCCTTCACTTTCTCTCTCCCATTATTCATTCATTTTTTCCTCTCTTCTTTTCTTTTCTACTCTATCTAACAATATTTTTAAATTGGTCACTGTTGTCACATATTTTGTTTCAGACTATTTCCGTCCATTAGATCATTCTAGTGGCCATTTCTTCTTTTCTGCTTTTTTTTTTTAGTCTTCGTCTGATTATCTTCACATTATCATTATTATTACCTTATTTTTTTGCTTAACCATTATCATTATCTTTTGTTTGTTTCAATTTATTATCTCTATGATTATCACTGTTATCATAATCTTTTTTTCACATCATCTGATTATGTTTATAATAATAATTATCATTATCTCCTTGTCTAAATCGGAAAGCGAGAAAGAAAGTAAGAAGAAAAAAAGGAAAGCATTTATTATAATACCGCTTATTTCACGATCCACAGACGATATTCGAGTTTGGAGAGATTCTCGACATATAATTTATTTGTCATATTATTTATCTAAAGGTCAGAAAGGCTATATTCATTCTTCTTATTAATTATCTCTTTCCTATTATCTTATAGTTTATCATTAGTTTAACTATCATTATATACATATCTTTTCTATAAAGAAGTAATCATTTGCAATTAGTTATAGCATTTATCATTAGCGTTAAAAATAATTATTTCATTTCTTGTATTTAGGTTACTACTGTACTTCTATGCTTCCTACTGTATTTTATATATTTATTGCTGCACTTCTATACCTACTGCTATACTTTTTATACTACTGTACTTGCTGTACTGTGCTTATTGCTGTAATTGTTATGCTTAATTTATGCTTTTATATAAGAAATGAGGAATTAAATAATATATTTTTCCATCAAATACTTGGACATGGAAGGAAAATTTAGCTTATTATACTAAAAATATATTAAATGCAACAATAAGATCAATCAAATCTTTTATTCGAATGTAAATATAAGAATATAACCAATCTAATGCACAATGATCAAAGGTCAAAGTTGAATCGAACTGACTTATTCTTTCCTTTAAATTCATTCTATTTTTCAACTTTTCTTATTTACATCATCCAACTAATGTATCATTCATTTATCGCATTTTCGCTAACAATTCGCAATGCTCATGCGCATGCATTAATAAGAAACCTCTCCCTGTCACCTCTCAAATAACTGTCCACTTTTTCTCTTTCTCTCTCTCCTCTCTCTCTCCTTCTCTTTTACTTTTGAAATATAGAATTCGCTCTTCGATTTTATCATTCTTCGAGTAAATTATAAATGAGTATATATCGTCTGTCCTTTCATTTCATTTCTTCCTCTCTCTTCACTCTCTCTCGTCAAAAACGATGACATCCTCACGGTAATTGTATCCTCCGTCATTTCAACAAATTTCAACGATCGCTAAGCTTTTTATCCTTCTATTGATGGATAACATATGCGCATATATTTCTTAATTTTCATCTATTATATCCTTTATATATTATAATATGAAATAATATTCGATATTGGAATTTGAAATGATAGCTAGGAATGAAATTTGAATTGATTTACAATTAATGAATTTTATTTGTTTGATGAAGGACAATATTAGGCGGGAAGAAAACAATAACTTATTCAGATATGAATGGAAAAGATTCAAAAAAAATTGATAAAGAATGATATATAAAATTGAGATCCTTCAATGTATAAAAATATTATTTAAAATTTTTTGAATTTATTAAAATTATTTTATCGCATTTTTACAATTACTTTTTTTTGTATTTATTGCAAAAAGAGAAAAGTTAAAAAAGTTGTTTGTTTTTTTCTCTTTCTAATAAAATTAACCTACTATTTTCTCAAATTCATTTATTGTACTCTTGAAAATTTCTTCACCTTTTTCAATTAATTATCATACTAATTTGTTATCTTAAATTATTTAATCCCGTATTTACAAAAATGATAAATAATGACTTAAAAAATTAATTTATTTTTGATGAATTAATCTAAATTAACTATATAATTATTAATATTGTTTTTATTATCACTATCATTATTATTGCTAATTATTATTATTATTATCATTATTATTACTATTATTATTATCATTATCATTACTGTTATTATTATTAATTATTAATTATTATCATTATCATTATTATTATTATTTACTGTTATTATTATTATCATTATTATTATTACATGATATGATGACAATTATTATCAGAAAATTCGATGTATGCTATTATAAGGAAATTTTGCTTAAATTGATGCAAATTATTAAAAATAAAAAATAATTATTAGAGTTGGAATGATTAAATTTATAAGAATTACTATGTATATGCAACAACTTCCACTTTTCAGTTATATTTTTAATTCCATTACCACCAATCAATTATTGCGGCAATTCAAAATTTGTTATTTATTATTCGAATCAACTTATTTCAGTATCATTTGCTTTTCATTTATTACTTTTCTAAAACTTTTGCTAACATTGAAATGAATTCTGCCAGAAAATAAATTTATATTTCTAACTTGCAATTATAATATAAAAAGATGAATTAATTCAATTTAATATGTATTCAAATAAATTATTTCAATTACAAATTATTCCATTCTATTGTAAATTATGCCAAAAATTGTCAAAATAATTATATATTTTTTTAAACGATAATAATAATAATGATATCTGTCTTCTATTTCCTTATATCAATTACTATTATTGCTTCTCGAATTTATCAAAATTAATTAATTAAGCCAAACATATCATTTAAGAAAAAAAGCAAAAAAGGGGTTATATTTAAATGAGAAGATGAGAAATTCAAATTTTCATTCGATCGTGATTTACTCAATTTCTATTTAATGAATTAGAAATAGAAATAGAAATGAATTGAAATTAATTTCATTGCATTGCAAGTCCCTACAATTTTCATGCAAATATTCAAACGAAATTCATCGAAGAATAGGCAACGATAACGAACACTTCTCATTCGCCATCGTGTATTTTCCACGGCCGCATATCTATTTGCATATATATTTATTTATGTATGTATGAATAAATAAATAAATTGTACATATTGATATGTGTAGCATTGGTTGATTAATTTGCTTACAAGAATATTTCTTCTTTTTATCTCTTCTCCGCTATTTTCATCCCTTCCCCCGCCCGTCCTCGATATTTTCATTTCCTCCCCCGTCCTCCCGCTAATTTCCTGTTTTGCTCGGGCAAATTTCAGCTTAAATTTTGTTTTCTCGTTTCATCGATATTTATTTTCTATCAAGGGAAATATTTGCATATGGATTGATGGTTTATCGAAAGTCAAGCGTATACGTTATAGCTTCTTACGTGATTTCTACGTGAAATTTTTTTTTCCATCCTTTCACTTAATTTAAAATCTCTTTCTTAGATAGTTATTATATTTGAATTCAAATAATGAAATAGATTGGTTAATAGAAAGTAAAGTTCGAATTAATCAAATAAGTAATAATTTAATAATTAGCGATAATGAGACTCATTAATAGCAAAATAACCAACATATGATAGCATTGCCCGGAAAATAATTTTAATTTTATTTTTTATATTGATGAAGTGCGTACTGGTAGATGTGATATTATTTTAATGATATTTGATACAAAACTTTAGATCAATTTTCTGGCCTGATTAATTTGATTTAGGCTTTTTTCTTTACAACTTTAAATACTTGTTCTTGAAAATGTCTATTAATTTTTTTCGAAAATTTTTGCCTTTTTCAAAGTTTAATTTTAACATAGGCATTTATTATTATTATTATTATTTTATTATTATTATTATCTTGTTATTACTATTATTATTAATAATAATTACTAATCATCAAGGCTTATTATTGTAAAATTGCTTACTCTTTATGTTAATTTTTAAATTTCCATTGCTAGGATAAATTTTTAACTCAAATTCTGGAATAATCAATATGATATACGTCAAAAATACAACTTTCTCTACAGTCAGTAAATGCACAACGAATATTACTGTAGTTAAATGAATAAATTCAATGAAAAAAATGATAATTTATAATTAGCGTCAACTTTATTTACGTAATTTAACGTCAAAAGTGTAGCTTTTTTCCATATAATATATTACTGAACTTTTATTCATTAGCACTTGAAATATTTGTCACCAGTAATGTCATTCAAAAGGTCAAAGGACAAAAAAAATGCGACAATTTTGTTTCAATGAATTGAACGAACGGGAAAGAATTTTAGCATTTATTTCGATTCAAATTTTGTCTGTGAAAAAAATAGTTGTTTAATGTCTTTTGCTCACTTTTGAGAGATTTTCTCCCTCTTTCTCTTTCTCTCTCTCTCTCTTCTACCCCGTCCTCTTTCTCCGTCCCTATCTCTCTCTTCTTTCTTTATTGATTTCGTCTTCTTTGGCATTTGTCGAAATTAGCATCTCTTTTTCAGATTTCTTTATATTTGTTCATATTTTAATTTTAATTCAACAATTTCAATCTTTCATTTCAATTTCTCATATCATTCATCAACTCTTTCATATATCGAAAAATCATAACTTTTTAATATTTTTCGAGAATTTTCCTATTATTTTAGATTAAAAAAGAAAAGTTTCTTCTCATTATTTTGTATTTTAAAAATTATTTTCCAAATAATTGATTATTTGTAGCCTTTTTTTTAATTTTTCTTTTTATAACAAATTTCTGATCAGACTTTTCATTCATTATCGATTGGTTAATGAAATGAAATAATAATATTTGGTAAACAAAACAATTTCACAAAAAAGTTTTATTATTTCGGTGGAATGTATTCTTTTCTCTCTTCGCTTTTAGTCATTTCAAATACTTAATTTCAATAAAAATTTTAATTTTGTAGTAAAACTTTCATTTCAGCTTATCTTGTTTGATATACAAATAATGAGATGGAAAAAAAATTAAAATATGAAATAAAAAATACTTATGTAAAAAAGTAAAATAGAATTAAAATCAAATTAAAAAGAAAAAGCCATTCAAATACCATATTATTACATATTTTTATAATTAAATAAAAATTAGAATAGAATAGAGATTAAAACAATAAACTTTTTTCAAATTCTTTCTTTTTACTTTTTTCTATTTCTTTTTGAATTTCTTATCTCATCTTGTCATTTATTTCAAATTATCTATTTTGCCCGTTTTCTCTCTTCCCATCATTTAATTTATTTTATCTGTTTGTTGTTGCTAATAAATTATTTCTTGATGTTACATTTCGCATGTTACAATATATATAAACTGATATGATAATAAATTAATGATAAGATACAATTAATCATTCATTAATTCATTTATAAATCAAAATAGTATGAATGATAAGATGTTTATGATGATGAAATGATAATTCTTCCTATTATATGAATCATTTCATTTCAAATGATATTTGAATTATTGAATTGTTGATAGATAGATATACATATATCCACAGATGCACACAAACAACAACATTTCAATTGGCTCGACGTATCGTCGAAAGCTAACAAATTTCATCAGCCTATTTCATTCAGATCATTCATTCTGATTTCGTGATGTCATTTGAAGATCTTTATGATTATTGCTTCCGAAATATTGGCACTATACATTTGATTTCTTCTACTAAAGGTTAGTTTTAATTAAAATTTTGGGAATGAAAAAATATATATAAAAAAGATAAATTTTGCAGTGGAAAAGTTAGGAATAATTCAAAGATTGAAACAAAATTATGGAAATTAATTGAATTGTTGAAGAGAAATCAATGGAAATGACTAAATATTGGGAAGAAACTGATGGAAATAATTTTCTGAAGGGAAAAATAAACAAAAGAACAAAAAGAGAAATAATGAAAATAATTAAATTTTTGCAATGAAATAAGCTAAAATAATTAAATATTTGAGAAAAGTAATATAAATAATTTCTCATATGAAATTAATACAACCTTAGAAACGGCAAAATAAAAGTTGCGGAGATAAAAATTTTTTTGTCATTTTACAGAATTTGAATTTTCTAAATTTTCACTTTATTTCATTCGAAGTTTTTAGAATTATTTATTATTTTTGAGGTAGAATAAAAAAAGTAAATCATATGATTGAAATTTATATGGATGTTTATTTTAGCATTAATTATAATTCTTCCTTGTTAATAATATACTGAAAGTTTAAAAACTTTTACAATTCAACTTTATAATTTCTTGTCAATTTTATTATTTAAATTATTAAGTTTATCGTTTTATTATTTTCTGTTAACATATCCGACGTGCGGCACAAATGATATGATTATATGTCGGATATGTTTCCAGGATGAAATTATAGAATCTAATTTAACAAATAATTTCCATTATTCTATCTTTTTTAATTTGAAATTCATTTGAAAAGTAAATATGTCTCTTTCCCTTTACTCTTTTCATTAAAAATTTTTTTGCAAATTCTATAAAACTGAAATTTGACATTCACAAGAAATTTGATCTTATTTTAATCTCGAGAGTATTGTATTGTTGCTGTCAAACTTTTTCTTAAAATTGAAAACTTCAATGAATTTGTTTTTTAATTACATTCCTGTTATCATGTATTTGCTATTTATATTTTGCATGTAAAGTCTAATATTGACGCATGCAAATTATCAGTACAGCTATATCACCAGTAACATTTTACTAATCACCGGTGTATAAGAGCTTGGCAACTTTGTTATCGTTATTAAAAGTAGGAATTTTTGAAATTCGGGATTTCGAAATTTTAATTTTAATCAATATTCTTAAGGAATAAGCATAAAATTCACTTCTAAGTAATTTTTGAAATTGATAAGTAAAATTTATTAGAATTTAAGAATAATTTAAGAACAATGTTATCAAGGTTCTATAATTTTTAACATTTAAATCTCTGTTAGTTTACTTTTTAATGCGCCGAAAAAAAATTTTTAATAGATCCAAATAAATGTGTATTGCTTAATGCATATGGATTAACCATTCTGATCTAATTAGCTCGAACATTAGTTCAAAGCTTATCAAATTTTGGTCAACGAAAGATAAACTTAACAATTTTTACAAATATTAATTCAATTCAAGTTTTTTAATAACATAGCTTAATATTTTCTCAAAATTTAAATCTTTTTTTGTCATCCAGGTAGCAACGAGCAGCAAAATGAGTTGACAACGTTGGACACTGTGTTCGCCAGTTCTCGATATGTAATCTTTTATGTAATCAATTCTAACAATTCCCGATCTCTGGAACCTGTTTCATCGTTAAAAAAACTTGTCCAACAGCGAAATACTATTTGCAGCAATTGTCCACGGAAGTAAATTTTTTTTTTAATTTTATAAGTATCGGATTTAATTCCAAAATTTGCAAAAAAAGTATTTTAGTTGTACAAGATAATATTTTAGTTCAGTAATAATGATAATAATAATAATAATAGTACTCTTTGTGTCTTTTCATTTGTGTATGTTGTATTTAATTATAGTTATTTAGATAATTTCGACTAATTCAAACATTTCACATTCAAATAATTTATTGGCTTCTGTGAGTTCAAAAATCAAAATAAGGAAAAAATTCCTTACTATATATCAAATTATAAAATAGGTGATAAATCCTTTAGCCATATAATTATTTTTCAAAAGTGTTTATTTGTACTAGAAATCAATAATTTAAATTTAATAAACAAATATATTTGAAGTGGAAAATAGTATAAAATAAATTCACAATTCCCATTTTATTAGTACAAAATAAAATGAAAATAAATTTAAAATTTGAAATTCACTAATAAATATTTGATAATAATTCTTTATGAATTCCTTTTACTACTATTATTTTATTATTATTATTATCATTATCATTATCATTATTATTATTATTAATATTACATTTTTCTTTTTTACTTTTTCTCTATTTTTTGAAGTATTTTATAAACATCTGTCTATCTTCTTTGAATAAATTAGAGGCATTAATGTTTTAAATAATTTTAAGCTTCGAATTATATAATTTATTTTCTTTTTGATTTGTATGTAACATTAAACTTTGCCGATATATTTGTTAAATGAAAAGATATGAGCTGGTAACTTAGATAGTTTTATTTCTTCATTTTCTCAACTTTTATCAATATTCTTGGCTAATTTATTTTCTCGATTTCAACAGCTGTTCAATTGATCATCATCTTCGATCCATTATGAACATTCTTTTTTCAAAACAATCAGTTTTAAAATTACATTCATTTCTTGCTTGCTTTTAATTAATTGAAATGCATTGAGAAAATGTAAACAAATTCTTTTTAATTATCAATCATTCAAAATCAAATAAAATTAGGAGGAAATAGAAAAAAAATTGAATTATTTCCTTCTTTTCAGTTTTATACCAATTTATTCAAAACATTAATATCGCTAAGATTGAAGGATGGTTATAAAAGAAGAGAGGAGAATGGAATTTATATATAATTAATTCGAATGTAATATTAAGTTTTGAAATTTTACCTTTTCATTTCAATCACTAGTTTTTCGTTCAAATTTTTTTAACAAAATCAAAATTAAATATGACCAGGTGTTTATTTCCTTTTATTGCAAAACCAATGGTATAAAAAAAATTGAATTGTAGAAAAATGTGATAAATAAGCACGTACTTATCATTATGCATTATGATAACCGTATTGTTAAAATTTTCAAGCCACTTTGTTCATTAAATAATTAATATTCATTAATATAATTAATGATTGTTGCAAAGCTAATAGTATAAAAAGAAATCGAATGTGATAGCTATTCACGTACTTATCATTATGATAACCGTGTTGTTAAAATTTTCAAGTTAGACAATAAATTATTTAGTTTGCCTTATTTACTCTTACAATTTACATCAGCCAATTTCTTATTTGCATGTAATTATTGGCCTAATTTACCTAGCATATTTTAAAAGGATACAATGTTGTACAACGATAGTTCAATATGGAATTCCTTTTCTTTGTGGTCATTCATCTGATTGACCAAAACGTCCAAAGGTCCAATTTTCGGCTTCCCTTTGACTATTTCCATCATATAACTCAGTTTTTTTCAAATAACATTTTCTTATGGTCTTATCTTTATCCACTATCTTTATCTCATCTATTTTTTCTTTTTTTTAGTTTCCCTTTTTAATTGATATTTCGACTGACATAAGAATGCAAATAAAACTTATCATTGTTTGTTTGTTTATTTATTTATTTACTATATTGATAAGTTATTCATAATTAATCTAGCCAAATAAAAAATATAATTGATTTGATCTTATATTTAATCCGAGATTATTGATGCAAAGATTCCTTGCTTTTTTTCAGAAGCCCAGCAAGGTTACGTCGTTTTTTCGGCGTAAGTAAGAAGAGTAAGAAAAAACGTCTAGTTGAAGTTGACGATGTTAACGTTGTAATCATTGATTTGGATCTTGATGATGATGATGGACGACCACATGCTGCTATCAGTGAATCAGGATGGTATATCCTCGTGCCTATTAATATCATGGCCAAAGTTAGCATTAATCATCCAAAAAATTTATCTTAAAAATTTCGAATAGTCGAAAAATCTCGGGGGAGAAAAATCACCAATAAATTTATAATATATATGTATTGAATTGAGAGAAAAAAGAGAAAATTTTGATTATACAATTACAAGTATGTTTTGTTTGAATAAAATTAATTTTTTTTAATTTAAATATTAATAAAATTATTTAAATAAATTTTGTAAAGATTTGCTTAAGAGTTGAAATTTATTAAATTAAACTTTTCTCTGATAATTACAAATTGAAACTAATTTGGATCGGAAATTCAATTGTAATTTAATTTTTCATTTCAAAGAGCCGTTTACTACGAGCCTTACATTATTGCTCGTCACCATCGTTGGTTGTCGTGGATGCATCAAGTAGACAAATTATCACCGATGATTGCCGGCGTCTACTGCAGGATGATCCGAATGGTTTAAGTTTTCCATGGTAAGATAAACTTTAATCAACTTTGGTTACGATTTTATCTTAAAAAATTATCATTATATAAATTAGATTAATTAGAACTAAGTGGCTAATCAAATTTATTGAAATTTTAATCTTATTTATGTAAATAAAACTACAAAATAAATTATATTTAAAATATAAAATTAGGTGTTGTTTTTTTTTTAAAATAATAAATTTGTACCATTTTTTATGACAAATTTCATACTATCAAATGAATATTCACTTCAATTAATTTTTATTTAGAACCTTTTAAATGATTTCATTTTTAATGTAAACTAATAGCTTCCTTCCTACCATATTGTACATTTTTATTTTTTATGAAGTTTTTATAAAAGCAAAGAATTGAAAATTTTGTTAAAGGTATAATACGACAGCAGAGGAGCTTTTTCAAGGTGCTGTGCTGAGGAATTGTAAACCAAGCTGATGGTATCAAGAAAATAGTAACTGAAAATTTTCAAATTTAAAATCAACTGTTTAAGGATTATATTTTGGTGCTAATTGGGTGAGTGCTTTTGGGCTTAGTTTTCTCATTTATCAACTTTTAGCTTATTATTTATTTGACCTCCTAACTTATTATTCATTTTATTTTTTAGTGTCCACCATGTCGCTCATTCTCGCAACAATTGATCTCTTGTTATGAATCACTCAAGAATTCCGGTATTCCATTCGAGATATTTTTTTGCTCATCAGATAGGTGAATATTTTTATAAGATTTCCCGATATAATTATCATTCGATAAATTCAGATGTTATTCAATCATAATACGTAGGAGTCTGATAAACTTGCAATATATTCTTTAATTAACTACATAACTTGAATGTAATTTTTCCCAATACAAAATTAATTTCTGTCCAAAATTGAGTATTTGCATAGAAAACTCAAGTTGAAATTAAGAATCAGAATTAGATACTTACCTGATAATTACTTTTATTTGCAGAGATAATTTTCAGATCGCAAGAATCATTTGAGCATCACTTTTCAACGATGCCTTGGCTGGCATTTCCATATGATCCACAAAAGACAACCCAATTAACCCGTTTGTATAGCGTGAATGGTAAATTTTATTTTATTCATAAATTTTTCTACAAGGGAAGCGTATTTGACGTGTTTGACGTGAATAATGAATAAATATCAATAATATGAGAGATTTCATATCTAAGCATTAATGATAAAAAATTTAGAAATAACGGGATGATGACGTAGAAAAATACAGTACAACATGTTCAAATTCTCGAACTTTTTCAAATATTAAATGAAATTTCACTTAATTTTCATTGTAATTCATCTTTACAAAAAAGTGTTATTTATAATTTTCTAAAATTATTTTTTATAAATAATTTGGATTTAAATTTAGAAATATTTTGAAGCATATAAGGTATAAATTGATTAAATAATTGATTATTCCTCAAACATTTAGGTATTCCGGCATTTCTCTTATTGAACGAAGAAAATCGTCTGATAACAAGGCATGGCCGTAATGTTTTACTTAATGATCCGTGCGGTAGTTTATTTCCTTGGGGACCATTACCGTTGTACGAGTTGAATGAAAATACATTATGTCGACTAAAAGATGAGCCTTCATTAGTACTATTTACAGGTAAGTAATTATTTGATTTGTTACCTTGTTATTATTACTAATTTCAATAAATAATTGTTAATTTTCTTTTTAGAAATTTAAAATTAGAAATCTTTTTAGAAGGTTCACCAGATGATGTCACTTTCTCGCTAGAAGTATTACGAACAACCGCTGAATCACTTTTTCGAGAACGACAGGAGTCAATGATGCGTTCGTCATCAAAGGAAATTGATATTACGGATAATAATGCTAATGCAAACGGTAATGGAAATGGAAATGGAAATGGAAATGGAAATGGAAATAATGATTCCAGTAACTTAGCATATTCTACTAATTCAGTAAATAGGTATCAATTTTATATTTCAATTCCCTTGAAAATATTAAATTATAGTAAACTATTTAGCGTATATTAAATGTTGATTATCTTGCTATCTGGTAATGATAATTGAAAATAAAAGAATTATATTTTTTATAGACTTAAACTTTTATTTATAAAATTAGCTCGATTTCATCCGATATATCAATGCCACCATGGATTGATCCATTGCAAATCTTTTATACGGGCGATGATCCGATATGTGATTTTATACTCGAAGGATTAGGACTTGGCAATGCGGAATTGCCACTTATTGTTATTTTGGATGCGACAATTAGTCGCATGTGTATTTGCGAAAAGCCGGATGTTAGTGGTGAAATTGTCGCCGAATTTGTTGCTGATTATAAGAACGGAAAATTGAATATGATACCATTACCAACAACATGTCAGGTTATTTTTAAACTGATCTTTTTTAAGCAAAGAAAAAAGGTTTTTTTAACCATTCCTCTTTATCCGAAATTTTAACTTGTCAAAGGATATGGAAATATTTTAAATTCGAATAAAGTTGTTTTGAAAATTAGTTGATTTCGAAAGGAAAATATTATCCCAAAAAAATCGGAAAAAAAACAGATTTTTATTTTTTATTCAGATATTTATACATACAGGATTCAGCCTTTCTTCTTTACATTTTTAGATTTTTAAAAAGTCTTGTTTTAATAAATTTCAGAATAATACTCAACCAACACGATATGGTAATATTCCGGCTCAGGCTGTTCATCAAGCATTGGGTATCGGTAATTCATCATCAAATAATTTAATTTTAGATGAGAATCAATCAACAACAGCTAATAATCAGCAACATGTACCCATTGTTCTTTGATGTATATTTGATGTGTCGTATTTCTGTTTCTTTTCCGGGAATATCTATCTTTCCGGATAGATTTCTTTTCAATCAGTATTTTCTACGATATATCATTTGCGTGTAAAAAAGTGGGAAAAGTTTTCAGATTGAAACAAAAAAGTTCTGAGATTATCAAAACTTTGAGAGAGAAGAAGAAACTGAAGTGATAAATGAAGTTGAAAAAAGAAATGAAAAAAAAAAGAAATAAATTTTGATTAGTGAAGCAAATTATATAGGTGCCAAAAAGGAATGCAAGTTAAAAAAGTAATAAAAACAGGTCAATATTTCATGATATTACTACTCAGTATTACTGTAAAGTTGTTTGTCACATATATTTCATTAAAATATCTTTATTTTTATTTTTCACTTTTCAATTTCTGATGATTAGATTATCAAACTTTTTTAAGTGCTATTTTTCGTTTTCTTATAAATGATAATTTAAATACATGTGATATCAAAAAAAAGTGCGAAAAAAATTTCCTCTATTTACCAACGATACATTTTTAATTTTGAAAGTGTGTAACTTCAAACTTTGATTAATTTAATGCTAAATGGAAGGATAATGATAATTATAATTGGAATTAGTTACGGAATTTTAATTCACGAATTGAATAACTCTTTTTGCTGCAAGAAGAAATATATTTTCCTGCGAAAATTTCGCATAAAAACGAAGAAATGGAAAAAAAAAATTTTTTTTATTTTCGATAACAGAAGTTCAATCAATCTTTATACTACTTATTTGCGATTTCTTTGGTATATAAAAATTTTTGAGGAGTTTTAAATTCGAATCTTTTTGTTTCTTTTTTT
The DNA here is from genome assembly GCA_008729115.1 of Dirofilaria repens. Taxonomy (NCBI): domain Eukaryota; kingdom Metazoa; phylum Nematoda; class Chromadorea; order Rhabditida; family Onchocercidae; genus Dirofilaria; species Dirofilaria repens. The sequence continues at coordinate 124,138 of SNRZ01000123.1, forward strand.
TCGATCTTTTTATCCTAAATTTTTGTCAGGATACGAAATACTTTGAAATATTACTTTTTGGATATTTCATTCTTTGCTTTTCTGTTTGCTTTATTTTTAAATAGATATTACTATGCTGCAAAACAAATACTGGTACTTATGGTATTCATTATTTTATTCGAGTATTTCACACTGTATTGTATGATATTGCAAAGGTATTTAATTATTTTATTGATTTAATTTTATTTTTAAAAAGTTGAATATATTCTATTTTTGAAATTGAATGAGAATTTTCATATGAATGATTTATAATATATGCATTCATTATAATTCATTACTTCTGCTATTCTTATTTCTTTTTTTTCTGTATATTATTTTTTGATAAAATGATAAGATTAAATTTTCACAGAAAGAAAAAAGTGAAAATTGAAATGAAAAATTGGCGTAAAGTTGGTGAACAAATTTCTGAAATTAAAAAAATTATGAAAAAAGATATGAATCATACATATTATTCAGATGAATTATGATCAAACACCTAAATGAATAATATCAAGTAGCAATTTTTATTATTGTTTTTTTGAATTGAAAGATATAAATTTATAATAATAATTGATTTCGAATTATATGTACTGATTGTTTATGAAGTATCATTATCACATCATCTGGATAATAAAATGAATTCTGAAATCGATAATGAGTTGGTTTATTTTGATTTAGAGCGTGAATATCCTAACTGTTCCCATTTATTTGTGTACATGTATTATGTGAATCTCACTGCACAGTAAGATCATTAAATCGAACTAAAATGCTTATTATCGATAGGATATAAAGTAATTATTATTCGATCGATCGGTACAAAATAATTAAACCTAAAAGAGAATGTACATCTAATTAGACCATACGATATTCGTTTCATAAATGATTTTTTGAATGACAAAAGAGAATTACGAGAAGGAAACTTGAATTTGTTTCTAATTAATGCTAATTAATATTTGAAATATTTGAAAAATTAACACCTTTGCTGTCATCAATTTTCGATTAAAAACACTCATGTTGTAGTTTAATTTCAATTTAATCAAAAAATATAATCTTTCGGGAACAAATCGATAAATGCCCTTTTACTCCTCAAAACAATACTTACTTGTAGAATGCACAATAATAAATATTAATATTACATTGATGTGTGGATTTCCCCCAACAAAAAAGAAAAACTTTCCGCTGAAATATAATAAAAGTTTCCTTTTAATAATTGCATTTATTAGATTAATTTTGTCTTAGATTTCATTTTCATTTTTAAATATTTGTTCAATAAGAGTTAAGCTAATTGCGCATTTATTTATTTATTTTACTATCCCAATGTTTTAATTACAATTATTTCGTTTACTTTTATTTTAAATTAAAATAAAATGTTTTATTTGCAGTATTTTTTGATTTACAAATATCCCCTTATTTTCACTTTTTTAATTAGTACTTTTAATTAATAACTTATTCATTGATTTATGCATCGGTACGATGACAATAACAATTTACCTTTTTTTGCCTTTTCCTACTCAAATGCTATTTATCGTTTAAATCAGTTAGAAGAATCGTAAAATCACCCATTTGCAACATTTTCCATTTCAAATTTAATTATTTTATTTCCTTTTATTTTTTGATTATTTGTGCATTACATTTGCACACATTTTCTGTTAATTCATTTTCATTCTTTCTTTCTTTATTCCATTTTTTTAAAATGTCTTCGCAAAAGAAAAGTAAAACTAAAAAATTTATTTGATTACAATTTGAGTTTAAAAAAGTGAAAAATGACTAAGCAAACACCCTGTAATCGTATGTAATATGTATGCTTCAATAAAAAAAGATTCCATCGATTCTAAAAATATTGTATTATCGACTCATTTCTTCCAAATAAAAAAAAAGTTAGAAATTTCAACGAAATGAAGAAAAAAATTAGAGGGAAAATATAAATTTGGCCAAATTTTTTTATTATTTTTAAAATGGACAAGTTCTAATTTGCTTATTCGTTATGGCGAGAAATAGTAATTGATATATATTGATAAATGTGTGATATAACAAATAATTTATGCATGAAATTGATGCGACACTTTCCTTAAATTCTTTTTTCTTCTAAAGTTATATCAATTTAATATGCATTCTTGGCCATTTGCTCATTATTTCATTTTAAACATCATCATCATCATCATCATCATCGCCACTATTAATCGTTGGAATCATTATCATCATCAAAAACAATATCAATGAACCATGCACAATGATAATACTATTGTGAATGGAAAATGATCAAACATTCGTAAAAAAAAACGAAACGAGAATGAGCTATTTTGCGAATAGAACTGCTGTTGTAATAGTTTATTTACCTTTTTATTTTCATAAATAAATATGCATTTTTTAAAATATTATCTTATAACAATTGGATATTTTTTTTATTTTCGCTAAAATTAAACAATCAATATTAATTCTAAAGAACAATCAATATTAATTCTAATAAACAATCAATATTAATTCTAAATAAACAATCAATATTAATTCTAAATAAACAATCAATATTAATTCTAAATAAACAATCAATATTAATTCTAAATAAACAATCAATATTAATTCTAAATAAACAATCAATATTAATTCTAAATAAACAATCAATATTAATTCTAAATAAACAATCAATATTAATTCTAAATAAACAATCAATATTAATTCTAAATAAACAATCAATATTAATTCTAAATAAACAATCAATATTAATTCTAAATAAACAATCAAATATTAATTCTAAATAAACAATCAATATTAATTCTAAATAAACAATCAATATTAATTCTAAATAAACAATCAATATTAATTCTAAATAAACAATCAATATTAATTCTAAATAAACAATCAATATTAATTCTAAATAAACAATCAATATTAATTCTAAATAAACAATCAATATTAATTCTAAATAAACAATCAATATTAATTCTAAATAAACAATCAATATTAATTCTAAATAAACAATCAATATTAATTCTAAATAAACAATCCAATATTAATTCTAAATAAACAATCAATATTAATTCTAAATAAACAATCAATATTAATTCTAAAATAAACAATCAATATTAATTCTAAATAAACAATCAATATTAATTCTAAATAAACAATCAATATTAATTCTAAATAAACAATCAATATTAATTCTAAATAAACAATCAATATTAATTCTAAATAAACAATCAATATTAATTCTAAATAAACAATCAATATTAATTCTAAATAAACAATCAATATTAATTCTAAATAAACAATCAATATTAATTCTAAATAAACAATCAATATTAATTCTAAATAAACAATCAATATTAATTCTAAATAAACAATCAATATTAATTCTAAATAAACAATCAATATTAATTCTAAATAAACAATCAATATTAATTCTAAATAAACAATCAATATTAATTCTAAATAAACAATCAATATTAATTCTAAATAAACAATCCAATATTAATTCTAAATAAACAATCAATATTAATTCTAAATAAACAATCAATATTAATTCTAAATAAACAATCCAATATTAATTCTAAATAAACAATCAATATTAATTCTAAATAAACAATCAATATTAATTCTAAATAAACAATCAATATTAATTCTAAATAAACAATCAATATTAATTCTAAATAAACAATCAATATTAATTCTAAATAAACAATCAATATTAATTCTAAATAAACAATCAATATTAATTCTAAAAAACAATCAATATTAATTCTAAAAAACAATCAATATTAATTCTAAATAAACAATCAATATTACTTTAAAAAAAAAAAGTTAAATGAAAAAGGGAAGAAAAGACTCAATAAAATATATTTTTGAATATAACTGACTAGCTTTTCTTTTTCTTTTTACAACAGAAATTTCTCCAACAATATTCATCATTATCATTATCATCATTATTGCTGTATCATTATCATTATTTCAGTAATCATTATCATCATTACCATTACTATTCTTATCGTAACCATCATTATTATTAGCAAATTATGATCACTGCTGTTATTATTCTTATCATTGTTGTTGTTACTTTTTATGGCTATCATTATATATATTATTTATTCTTATCAATATGAAAAGTATTTCAACACAAAGCAATCAAAAAATCCTATATTTCCATACTTAACGCTTTTTTCCTCTTCCTATCTGAAAAATTTTTTGAAAAATTTGTTCACACCATGCTGTATCATCGGACAGGCGGCGAATTGCATCGATGAATTCAACACATCACACTGTATAATGCGATTTTCTCTTTCCCTTTTGTTGTCACTTTTTTTCGGTGTCAATTGTCCTTTTTATCATCCAACTTCTTATCAATTCTTTTATAGCTATGCAATATTATTGATTACTGAGAGAACTTCATTCTCCAAATGCTCATTCTTTTTACTGAAACAAATTATCATTTTAATATCATTATCATTCTTAGTCCAACTTTGGATTTATATTTACATTTCAAAAAAACTGTTGAAAATTTTAATAATGCTGACAAATTTTTTAGAATAACTCATTATATCAGTATTGTTGTTATTTCTAGTAATATTGTCGCCACTTTTCAAAAAAGAAAAAATTATTTATTATAATATTATATTGTATCTATCTATTTAATATATACATACTAAATTATTATATTCTAATATATGATTATGATGCACGTACGTATTTTATTTAATATCTAATATATGATTATGATGCACGTACGTATTTTATTTAATATCTAATATATGATTATGATACACGTAACGTATTTTATTTAATATCTAATATATGATTATGATGCACGTACGTATTTTATTTAATATCTAATATATGATTATGATGCACGTAACGTATTTTATTTAATATCTAATATATGATTATGATGCACGTACGTATTTTATTTAATATCTAATATATGATTATGATGCACGTACGTATTTTATTTAATATCTAATATATGATTATGATGCACGTACGTATTTTATTTAATATCTAATATATGATTATGATGCACGTACGTATTTTATTTAATATCTAATATATGATTATGATGCACGTAACGTATTTTATTTAATATCTAATATATATGATTATGATGCACGTACGTATTTTATTTAATATCTAATATATGATTATGATGCACGTACGTATTTTATTTAATATCTAATATATGATTATGATGCACGTACGTATTTTATTTAATATCTAATATATATGATTATGATGCACGTACGTATTTTATTTAATATCTAATATATGATTATGATGCACGTAACGTATTTTATTTAATATCTAATATATGATTATGATGCACGTACGTATTTTATTTAATATCTAATATATGATTATGATGCACGTACGTATTTTATTTAATATCTAATATATGATTATGATGCACGTACGTATTTTATTTAATATCTAATATATGATTATTGATGCACGTACGTATTTTATTTAATATCTAATATATGATTATGATGCACGTAACGTATTTTTTTAATATCTAATATATATGATTATGATGCACGTACGTATTTTATTTAATATCTAATATATGATTATGATGCACGTACGTATTTTATTTAATATCTAATATATGATTATGATGCACGTACGTATTTTATTTAATATCTAATATATGATTATGATGCACGTACGTATTTTATTTAATATCTAATATATGATTATGATGCACGTACGTATTTTATTTAATATCTAATATATGATTATGATGCACGTACGTATTTTATTTAATATCTAATATATGATTATGATGCACGTACGTATTTTATTTAATATCTAATATATGATTATGATGCACGTAACGTATTTTATTTAATATCTAATATATGATTATGATGCACGTACGTATTTTATTTAATATCTAATATATGATTATGATGCACGTACGTATTTTATTTAATATCTAATATATGATTGATTATGATGCACGTACGTATTTTATTTAATATCTAATATATGATTATGATGCACGTACGTATTTTATTTAATATCTAATATATGATTATGATGCACGTACGTATTTTATTTAATATCTAATATATGATTGATTATGATGCACGTACGTATTTTATTTAATATCTAATATATGATTATGATGCACGTAACGTATTTTATTTAATATCTAATATATGATTATGATGCACGTACGTATTTTATTTAATATCTAATATATGATTATGATGCACGTACGTATTTTATTTAATATCTAATATATGATTATGATGCACGTACGTATTTTATTTAATATCTAATATATGATTATGATGCACGTACGTATTTTATTTAATATCTAATATATGATTATGATGCACGTACGTATTTTATTTAATATCTAATATATGATTATGATGCACGTACGTATTTTATTTAATATCTAATATATGATTATGATGCACGTACGTATTTTATTTAATATCTAATATATGATTATGATGCACGTACGTATTTTATTTAATATCTAATATATGATGATTATGATGCACGTACGTATTTTATTTAATATCTAATATATGATTATGATGCACGTACGTATTTTATTTAATATCTAATATATGATTATGATGCACGTACGTATTTTATTTAATATCTAATATATGATTATGATGCACGTACGTATTTTATTTAATATCTAATATATGATTATGATGCACGTACGTATTTTATTTAATATCTAATATATGATTATGATGCACGTACGTATTTTATTTAATATCTAATATATGATTATGATGCACGTAACGTATTTTATTTAATATCTAATATATGATTATATGATGCACGTACGTATTTTATTTAATATCTAATATATGATTATGATGCACGTAACGTATTTTATTTAATATCTAATATATGATTATGATGCACGTACGTATTTTATTTAATATCTAATATATGATTATGATGCACGTACGTATTTTATTTAATATCTAATATATGATTATGATGCACGTACGTATTTTATTTAATATCTAATATATGATTATGATGCACGTACGTATTTTATTTAATATCTATATGATTGATTATGATGCACGTACGTATTTTATTTAATATCTAATATATGATTATGATGCACGTAACGTATTTTATTTAATATCTAATATATGATTATGATGCACGTACGTATTTTATTTAATATCTAATATATGATTATGATGCACGTACGTATTTTATTTAATATCTAATATATGATTATGATGCACGTACGTATTTTATTTAATATCTAATATATGATTATGATGCACGTACGTATTTTATTTAATATCTAATATATGATTATGATGCACGTACGTATTTTATTTAATATCTAATATATGATTATGATGCACGTACGTATTTTATTTAATATCTAATATATGATTATGATGCACGTACGTATTTTATTTAATATCTAATATATGATTATGATGCACGTACGTATTTTATTTAATATCTAATATATGATTATGATGCACGTACGTATTTTATTTAATATCTAATATATGATTATGATGCACGTACGTATTTTATTTAATATCTAATATATGATTATGATGCACGTAACGTATTTTATTTAATATCTATATATATGATTATGATGCACGTACGTATTTTATTTAATATCTAATATATGATTATGATGCACGTACGTATTTTATTTAATATCTAATATATGATTATGATGCACGTACGTATTTTATTTAATATCTAATATATGATTATGATGCACGTACGTATTTTATTTAATATCTAATATATGATTATGATGCACGTACGTATTTTATTTAATATCTAATATATGATTATGATGCACGTACGTATTTTATTTAATATCTAATATATGATTATGATGCACGTAACGTATTTATTTAATATCTAATATATGATTATGATGCACGTACGTTTTTATTTAATATCTAATATATGATTATGATGCACGTAACGTATTTTATTTAATATCTAATATATGATTATGATGCACGTAACGTATTTTATTTAATATCTAATATATGATTATGATGCACGTACGTATTTTATTTAATATCTAATATATGATTATGATGCACGTAACGTATTTTTTAATATCTAATATATGATTATGATGCACGTACGTATTTTATTTAATATCTAATATATGATTATGATGCACGTACGTATTTTATTTAATATCTAATATATGATTATGATACGTAACGTATTTTATTTAATATCTAATATATGATTATGATGCACGTACGTATTTTATTTAATATCTAATATATGATTATGATGCACGTAACGTATTTTTTTAATATCTAATATATGATTATTATGATGCACGTACGTATTTTTTTAATATCTAATATATGATTATGATGCACGTAACGTATTTTATTTAATATCTAATATATGATTATGATGCACGTACGTATTTTATTTAATATCTAATATATGATTATGATGCACGTAACGTATTTTATTTAATATCTAATATATGATTATGATGCACGTAACGTATTTTATTTAATATCTAATATATGATTATGATGCACGTACGTATTTTATTTAATATCTAATATATGATTATGATGCACGTACGTATTTTATTTAATATCTAATATATGATTATGATGCACGTAACGTATTTTATTTAATATCTAATATATGATTATGATGCACGTAACGTATTTTATTTAATATCTAATATATGATTATGATGCACGTACGTATTTTATTTAATATCTAATATATGATTATGATGCACGTACGTATTTTATTTAATATCTAATATATGATTATGATGCACGTACGTATTTTATTTAATATCTAATATATGATTATGATGCACGTAACGTATTTTATTTAATATCTAATATATGATTATGATGCACGTACGTATTTTATTTAATATCTAATATATGATTATGATGCACGTACGTATTTTATTTAATATCTAATATATGATTATGATGCACGTAACGTATTTTATTTAATATCTAATATATGATTATGATGCACGTACGTATTTTATTTAATATCTAATATATGATTATGATGCACGTACGTATTTTATTTAATATCTAATATATGATTATGATGCACGTACGTATTTTATTTAATATCTAATATATGATTATGATGCACGTAACGTATTTTTTTAATATCTAATATATGATTAGATGATGCACGTACGTATTTTATTTAATATCTAATATATGATTATGATGCACGTACGTATTTTATTTAATATCTAATATATGATTATGATGCACGTAACGTATTTTATTTAATATCTAATATATGATTATGATGCACGTACGTATTTTATTTAATATCTAATATATGATTATGATGCACGTAACGTATTTTATTTAATATCTAATATATGATTATGATGCACGTAACGTATTTTATTTAATATCTAATATATGATTATGATGCACGTACGTATTTTATTTAATATCTAATATATGATTATGATGCACGTAACGTATTTTATTTAATATCTAATATATGATTATGATGCACGTAACGTATTTTATTTAATATCTAATATATGATTATGATGCACGTAACGTATTTTTTTAATATCTAATATATGATTAGATTATGATGCACGTACGTATTTTATTTAATATCTAATATATGATTATGATGCACGTACGTATTTTATTTAATATCTAATATATGATTATGATGCACGTACGTATTTTATTTAATATCTAATATATGATTATGATGCACGTACGTATTTTATTTAATATCTAATATATGATTATGATCACGTACGTATTTTATTTAATATCTAATATATGATTATGATGCACGTACGTATTTTATTTAATATCTAATATATGATTATGATGCACGTACGTATTTTATTTAATATCTAATATATGATTATGATACACGTAACGTATTTTATTTAATATCTAATATATGATTATGATGCACGTACGTATTTTATTTAATATCTAATATATGATTATGATGCACGTAACGTATTTTTTTAATATCTAATATGATGATTATGATGCACGTACGTATTTTATTTAATATCTAATATATGATTATGATGCACGTACGTATTTTATTTAATATCTAATATATGATTATGATGCACGTACGTATTTTATTTAATATCTAATATATTATTATGATGCACGTACGTATTTTATTTAATATCTAATATATGATTATGATGCACGTAACGTATTTTATTTAATATCTAATATATGATTATGATGCACGTACGTATTTTATTTAATATCTAATATATGATTATGATGCACGTACGTATTTTATTTAATATCTAATATATGATTATGATGCACGTACGTATTTTATTTAATATCTAATATATGATTATGATGCACGTAACGTATTTTATTTAATATCTAATATATGATTATGATGCACGTACGTATTTTATTTAATATCTAATATATGATTATGATGCACGTACGTATTTTATTTAATATCTAATATATGATTATGATGCACGTACGTATTTTATTTAATATCTAATATATGATTAGATATGCACGTACGTATTTTATTTAATATCTAATATATGATTATGATGCACGTACGTATTTTATTTAATATCTAATATATGATTATGATGCACGTACGTATTTTATTTAATATCTAATATATGATTATGATGCACGTACGTATTTTATTTAATATCTAATATATGATTATGATGCACGTACGTATTTTATTTAATATCTAATATATGATTATGATGCACGTACGTATTTTATTTAATATCTAATATATGATTAGATATGATGCACGTACGTATTTTATTTAATATCTAATATATGATTATGATGCACGTAACGTATTTTATTTAATATCTAATATATGATTATTATGATGCACGTACGTATTTTATTTAATATCTAATATATGATTATGATGCACGTACGTATTTTATTTAATATCTAATATATGATTATGATGCACGTACGTATTTTATTTAATATCTAATATATGATTATGATGCACGTACGTATTTTATTTAATATCTAATATATGATTATGATGCACGTAACGTATTTTATTTAATATCTAATATATGATTATGATGCACGTACGTATTTTATTTAATATCTAATATATGATTATGATGCACGTACGTATTTTATTTAATATCTAATATATGATTATGATGCACGTACGTATTTTATTTAATATCTAATATATGATTAGATGATGCACGTACGTATTTTATTAATATCTAATATATGATTATGATGCACGTACGTATTTTATTTAATATCTAATATATGATTATGATGCACGTACGTAACGTATTTTATTTAATATCTAATATATGATGATTATGATGCACGTACGTATTTTATTTAATATCTAATATATGATTATGATGCACGTAACGTATTTTATTTAATATCTAATATATGATTATGATGCACGTACGTATTTTATTTAATATCTAATATATGATTATGATGCACGTACGTATTTTATTTAATATCTAATATATGATTATGATGCACGTAACGTATTTTATTTAATATCTAATATATGATTAGATATGATGCACGTACGTATTTTATTTAATATCTAATATATGATTATGATGCACGTACGTATTTTATTTAATATCTAATATATGATTATGATGCACGTAACGTATTTTATTTAATATCTAATATATGATTAGATTATGATGCACGTACGTATTTTATTTAATATCTAATATATGATTATGATGCACGTAACGTATTTTATTTAATATCTAATATATGATTATGATGCACGTACGTATTTTATTTAATATCTAATATATGATTATGATGCACGTACGTATTTTATTTAATATCTAATATATGATTATGATGCACGTAACGTATTTTATTTAATATCTAATATATGATTAGATTGATGCACGTACGTATTTTATTTAATATCTAATATATGATTATGATGCACGTACGTATTTTATTTAATATCTAATATATGAATTATGATCACGTAACGTATTTTATTTAATATCTAATATATGATTAGATTATGATGCACGTACGTATTTTATTTAATATCTAATATATGATTATGATGCACGTAACGTATTTTATTTAATATCTAATATATGATTATGATGCACGTACGTATTTTATTTAATATCTAATATATGATTATGATGCACGTACGTATTTTATTTAATATCTAATATATGATTATGATGCACGTAACGTATTTTATTTAATATCTAATATATGATTATGATGCACGTAACGTATTTTTTATTATATCTAATATATGATTATATGATAGTTTATATCTAATGATATATGTATATGCATAGTAAGTATATATAGATATGTGTAGTTTTTTGTTGCATGAAAATGATAATGAAGGAGAGAGAAAAGAAGGAAAGATATTAAGAGAGAAAATGAATAATAACAAATTTGATTGATTTTTGCCGAAGTACAATTCAGGCATCCGTTCTCTTTTTTTTTCTTAAAAAAATGATGACTCATTGTCATACGATAGATAACACAGTTAATGGCAACCATTGGAAAAATCCATCGTATTAGAGGCGGTCGTCAAATTTCATCACTCTTTCTATATATCGTCCCATTATTATTGCAATGGAAATGTAATATATCTTGAAACTAGGCTTTCCTAATATTAGGTTAAGACCTAAAGCATGTGCTAAAAATAGCCTTATAGTGTACTTTTGGGCAGATGTTTTAATGCCATTGAGAAAGGGAATATATTTCGCGTTATATTTCAAATTGGACCTCGCATTGCTGATAATAGGTTATAAAGTATAATATTTTTCGGAGTCTTTTAGTATCTTTCGAACAGATCTTTCGGTGTACTCTGTTTGAAATAAATCTTCGAAATAGATTTTCCGGAAAGACTGTGCGATACAATTTCAAATCAGGCATTTCATTGTGCAGTAGAAAAAGCCTTGTGCTATGCACGCACGCACCGGAAAAGGCATCCCATTTTGCACTGGAAAAAGCCCTGCAATATGCACTAAAATTGGCCTTGTATTGCTTTTAAGCTAACTTTTTAGTATTGTTAAAAAACATCTTTGCTATGCACTTTCGAGCAGACACACTTCTCAGTTATTTGCGTTCTCTCTTTTCATTCTTTATATGTCATTTTTTTTGAAATGAAAGTTCTAATTTATCAAATTTATTAAGCAAAAGAAAAAATATTGCCAGAGGAAAATTTTAATTTTAAAAATTTTGAGAATTAGTTGTTGATTCATGAATCAATTTTTTGATTTTGCAATTTGCTTTATTGACGTAATTCGATTTATTTTAAAAATGTAAAAATTGTCAAAGACAGTGCATCTTTTTCTTTTTAGTTAAATTTGAAAATGCAAAGTTTCTTTGGAAATTTGTTATGATTGCACTGAAGCATCTTTATTTATTTCTCCTTCCCGAATTTTATTTTACCATGAAATTGAATTGTACCTCGAGAAAGAAGTTCGTTATGATTATTTTTTTTATCTTTCTCCAAATATCTTTTCGAAAACAAAGTTTTCTCAACTATTGAGTATATTTCGAGAGTTTAGTCTATTCGAATTTCGAAATAGTTTAAAATATTTTAATCTTTATATTATCAGAACAGAAAAGTATGAATTAAAAAAATCTCTTTCATTGTGTAAATTTGAGAAATATCATTTCAAATTACACCGTAAATTTATGCAAATTTATTACACAATTTATTACTCGTCAAATATTTTTTCAAATTATCTTTTTCATAATTATATTTGTTATTATTTTAGGAAAGTAATTTTATCACATATAACGATGACATCGTTATTTATTAGAGCTATGTTATTTTCATTTTTCCTATTCATAAAATATAATTTCGATCGACATAAATGAATTAAAATAAATAATTTTTGCTGGTAAAGAAAATATAAGAATATTTAATGAATTTCCTGTTCTCAATTATACATAAGATTGTCTCGAAAATTGATTCTTAATGTATTGTATCAAGTTATAAAGAATTAATGTTTCTGTAGTTTTTTATTTTTAGCTTAAAAATTGTCCATTCTTTTTATCATCTTTTGCTTCTACTTCATAATTAATTAATTCCATTTTGATGAATAAATAATAAATAATTGGCATAAATTAAGATATTTAGCTCAAAATTTTAAATAAGCAGGAAATGAGTGACGGGCTATTTTTCGAATCAACAATAACAGTACGAAATAAATGTGAATTTGAATAATAGCTTTAGAATTACTCAAAATAGGCATTTTATATTTATTTTTACCAAATTTATTCTTTAATAAATATTCGTCAGTCAAAATAGATTTAAATGTTTGAATCGATAAAAAATCAATTGCATCGAAATATGTAACCGGATTGAATTCTGTCGTATTTAAATGCCTGAACATTCATTTTTCAATAAATATTCATCAGCCGATACGATGATAAATCCTATGTATTTCATTTTCATTTGTCGAATTATTTTTGCTTTTTTTCCAAATGCAAATATTATTTCTTTTAGTTTTTCAACAAAAACTTCTAAAAAATTTCCTGAACTTTCTGAAAATGACGTACGATTTTTATGGAACTATCAAGCCAAAAATTGATTTCAATGCTGAAGCAGCTGCTGATACATTATATGATGCGATGAAAGGTTCAGGATGCGACAAATATCGTGTCATTCAGGTCATCGCTCATTGTAACAATGCACAAAGACAAATGGTTATTTTTGTTTGTTTATTATTAATTGAAGCTATAAAACTTAATTATTCTTTTCAGTAAAATGTATTGCTCTTAATTATAACAAATGTTTCAAATTAAATCGTTCTAATAAGAAGTGAGTTGTAAATTATATTATTATTAAAATGATAAACACAGTTATTAAATAAGTTATTAGTTATTTTCAGTTTCTATATTTTATCCTCTCATTAAAATTTCCGTCAACATTTCATTCCATCTATTTAACTGAGAAAGATTTAAACTTGTGAGGTGAATCAGTGATGCTGATATAATGGAGTAGAAGATTTCGATTATCAATGAATAGCAACAGAAATTGATGCAGAGGTCATAGCTGTAAAAAAAAGTTAAATTCTATCTTATGATATCAAATTAATTTTATCAAACTTAATTTTATATGCGATTAAATTATTTCGTTAGCACTATAGACTTGCATTGGAAAATTACAGATGTTTGGATACGCTAGTAGTTATATTATCATTAAATGAATGCGATAATTAAATTAAAGAACTGATAATATTTTATACAATGTTGGTTTTAGTTTCTTTTAAAAAAAATTTTTCCTTTCCATTTTTTTCCATTATGCTTATTTCTCTTTTTTTTTAACTATTGGTGTTTATTATATTTCCTAGATTCGTACACCGTACAAAATTAAATATGGAAGAGATTTAATTGATGAGCTCAAAAAGGAATTGTCGGGTGATTTTGAAGATGTCATTGTTGGATTAATGGAAACACCAACCAAATATGATGCTATGCAATTACAAAAAGCAATGAAGGTTCGGTAGAATGAGAAAAGTTTATTTGCAAGACGTAAAAGTTTTTAAAAACATTTAAATAAAAATTCGATTTATCTTTTGGAAATCCAAAGTAAAGAAAATGATAGATGTAATATTTTTTGATTATTTGATGTATTATTGTCTTTTTTTTATTACTTCAAATTATGAAATAAATTTAAAATAAGCAAGAGAAATGATCAATTTTTTCGTCTTTTAGGGTTTGGGTACAACAGAAATAACATTGATTGATATTCTCTGTTCTCGAAATGACGATGAATTAGAAGCAATTAAAAATGAATACAAGGAAGAATATGGTAGAACATTGGAAAGTGATATTGTTGGTGATACAGTGGTGATTTCAAAGAATTACTCTTGGCATTACTTAACAATTCGTCGTGATCAGTCATTCAATGTTAATTATTTGAAAGCAAGAGAAGTTGGTTTTTTTTTATTCTTTTATCATTTTGAAATTATCGAACACGAATTTTTAAAATTCTTTACTACTATAAAATTCCTTAAATAATCCGATATAAATGATAAAATTTTTGGGTGAGGATATGATATTTATATAAATGTTGGTTATCATAATATGTTATGAGATAATTTAACATAACGTAATATATTTGTATCCGAATAGAAGTTATAATGTATTCGTTTGACAATGAGTTATAAATTGTAATTTAACATTCTTCATATTTCTATTAGATATAAAATGAATCTACAGAAACGACATAAACAGATGTTTAGTGTTAAAAAAATATTGAAAAATATTTTCCTTTTTTAATTTTCAGATCAGTGATAATGAAGAAGGATATTAAATTTAGTTAAAAGTGAAGAGAAAAATGCGAGCAAAGATAGAAATTATAAAATTAGTGCTAATATTTTCTTAATGCAAGTTTTTTTATTTTTCTATTCGCTCACATTAAATGTTTTAAGATAGCAAAGCGAATGTTTGGCAATAAGGAAAAAAAGGAAAAACCGGATAAAGAAGCTTTCAAAATGGTCCTTAGTCAAGAAAATTTTCGACAGATTCAAAAACTTTTCAGTGAGTACCAGAGTATGACCGGTGAACCTTTAACGACAGCTATCGAGGTGCGCTTAAAAATTTCTAATAAATAAAATTATTATCAATTCTCGTTTCATTAATGTGGTCTATTTTTGTATTGATATTTTAATCTAAAATTATCTTTTGCATTGTAAAAGATCTCTTTCTTTTTCCTCTTTTTTTTTACAGCTGTAAAGGATCTCTTTCAAATAATCAGAGAGGAAAGAACAATTTTATATTTTATTCAAAAAGTAAACATAAAATTAATTTCAAAGTAAGATTATATTGCATATTATTGATGGAATGATAATTCAGTAATATATGTTTAAAAACGAGGAAATTTTTGTAGCAGCTCATATAACTGAAATTTAGCATTAAAATTATCTTTCTTGAATATGTTATTTGAGATGAAGCATAAAAATCATTACAAATATATAAAATTTACGCAAAATTATTATAATACCATATGAATCTATGTTGATTAACCTAATCTGGTAGAGGATGCTGTTACAATTATATTTGCAGAGAGTATTCAGCGGTGATGCAAAGGTTGCTTATTTGGCTTTAATTGATAGCATTCAGAATAAACCACGCTTTTTTGCCAAGCAATTATATGACGCCATGAAGGTGAGTTAATACTGTTAATCTGTAGAATATAAATATATATTAATGTTTTATTAGTCCTAAGACTTATCAGTTCTAAGATTTTATTATTTATCATTCAATCTTTTGGATCAATTTATATTATCGTCTTTGATTATGTTTGTCGACATAAATGTATATAAAGAAAAATTTGGAAGAAAAAAAATTTTATTACTCAAGATTGGAATGATAATTGCTAATATCATATCCAAAAGCATTTTCAAAGGATGGATGTTTAATGAGATGCATTACAAGTTTTCCCTTTTTTTTTTCTACAAACCTCTTTATATATATATATATATATATATATATATGTATGTGCTATTGTATGTGAATTGTCGATTTCGATGAATATTTTTTGTTAGCATTAATGGAACCGTGGATGATACATGAATTTGTTATTCCCTATCATTATATTCCCTCTTTTTCTATGTATGGAAAGAACTTTTCTTTTGCTTTAAACAGAAAAAATTTTTTGTTTCGAAATTACGGTTAAGTTAGGGCGAATCAAATTATATAACTTATATTTAAATCAATGAATCAATATGTTATTGAAGGTATGACATAAATCACTTTTAATTTAAATATTCGGTATCATTTTAGGGTCTTGGTACAGATGATCAACATTTGATAAGAATAATCGTTTCACGATCCGAAATTGATTTGGCATTAATTCGAGAAGAATTTGAAAGAATGTACAAGAAGCCATTAGTTGACTGGGTTAAATCGGAATGTTCAGGACCATATCGTGACGCATTAATTGTCATTATCAAAGGAAATTGAATGATTCTAATTACTTATCAATAACAGCAACAGCACCAAAATAAAACAAAGATTAATGCTTCATTTCTAGAAATAATAGTGTATTACACCTTTTTTCTGAGGAAATTGTAAGCTTTCATGTTTTCACCACATTGATTCTAAACCTTATCATTGTAATTTAAAAAGGAATCAATATTGGAAAATAAAATTATTGCCAAATTTATAAGACGAAAATTATAAATGGGCTTAATAATTACAACAATGAAATAATTTTGCAACATTTTAAATATTGTTATGGAAATAGCAAATGTATTTTTTGAGCAAATTTGAATTATTTGGTGGAAATCTTTTTTTCGCTTCCGAGTTTTTTTTTTACTTGTCGCTTCATATTAAGTGCATGATTACAGCATTTCATATATGTTATCGAAATTCGTCATAATTCAGCGCATTTTATCATAGTTTTTCAACATTTTATTATGATTCATTATGTCAAATTTTCATTCCAATCACAGTAACTTGTCAGCATTTTATTGTAATTTGTTATAAATGTTTGCTATTTCATCGTAATTCTATGTAATTCATTAGCATATTATCGTAATTTCCTAAACATATTTTTGCTTCTTTTTCTTTCTAGTAGCATAATTTTTTTGTTGTTTTATTACTTATGTTTTAAATATAAAAAAAGTGAAAAAGATTTTTTTTTGCTTTAAAACTATTATATTCAATGTCATGCTTAATATTTAAATGTTTCTATAAGACCTTTCCCAATTTCTAAGAGTGCAAATTATATTATGGGATGAATGAAAACAATGATAAAATTTATCAAAAACAAAGGATCTCTTAATTTTGTTGAGAAGTGACTGGTCATTTGATTATTTAAACGAACGATATTTGATTCAAAAAATGATATTTGATTATACGCAAGTATTGTGAAAGAAAAAAAAAGAAAATATAGAGATTAGTTTTTAGCGTCAAAAAATACTACGGAAAACTATAGTATATTCGTACTGTCTCGACATTTTTTTTTTCGCTGATATTTGAATGGTCTATTAATCTAGGTTATACACTGGCCTATTCTATGTAAGATTGATATAAAATTAAAGTTTGAGTTTGAATTTCTAATATAGCTTGTCATTAGTTTCAAGATAATTCGTTTTCCAATGTGTTCACTTCGTAACGATGACTGATAATACATAACCAATCATATCTAGGCTAAAATAATGCCAAACATTAAAATTTATAACTCCCAATTAATAAACTGATGGGGTAGTTTGAATTTTATGGAACTGTTTGTTTCCTTAAAATTTTGAATGAAGACGAACTATAATTTACTCCAGACATGATTAAATAATTAGCCTAGAATATTATTTCCGTTCTGTTGTCCCTTATTTTGTTCTAGCCATGATAGTCAGCCAATTATGAACATTTTTATTTTTCTTCTCTATGAAAATAATACTTATCATTAGTATTGTCAATACATTATAATTACTATTATTAGCAGTTATTATCTATTCTCGCATTTTGCTTCCAGGATGCTAATTTGATTTATATATGCAAATTTGTCGATTAATTCATTTAAGTCTTGCATTTTTTCTTTCTAATGCTTTGCTTTTACTCCATTTTAAATAAAAGTTGAGAAAGAAATATTAAAATTAAATTCATTTATTCATTTTGTCGTTGAATTATTACTCAAAGCCATTACAATATGATTTAAATCAAAAATAAGAAATCACGGCAAACATAATGGTTGCATATTTCTCATGCATTTCTTGTTAGTTTATTAAATTATGGTATAATTTAAAATACGGAAATTTTAAATCGTTGATATTTTTATTCAATCATGAGAAATTATATTCGAAATAATTTAAAAGAAATCTACGAAAAATTCGCTCAACGTTAAAACATTTTGAAATGCAAATTTTTAATGATGTTTCGAGAAAAAAAGTTAAAAAGAGATGCAAAATAAATTTTTTACTTCACTTACGACACATTACATAAATTTGGCACGATTTCGTTAGTTTTTGTGAAAAAGAGAAGGTCATGTTCTATTTTCAATCTAGGAGGAAAGGTGATAATACTATTTTTAGTCAGTAATGAGAAAAATAAATTAATTAGGACTAAATCAATTAGTACTTTGAATAATTTGCCAGTCAGGAATTAAATCAATTTTTTTTGACTGTTAGTGGGAGGCAACAAATTATTTTTTAAATCAATTTTTATAAAGCAAGTAGACAAAACAAAAAAAGATTCCAATTCTCTGATAATTTATTGAATTTGACCATTTCAATTTAAATTGTGAAAAAAGTTTAAAATTTATACTTCGAATCGATTCATTTGTGCAGTCAATTCTGTCAGAATATTATACTGGAATTGAATCGGATTAGAATTAAGTTGTATTACACTGAATTTGAAATCAGAAAAAATAATTAGGCTTTTCTTTTTTAAATTTATCTTTAACTAATATTATAAACTTATTTAATTCAACAAATACATCAACAAACACAACAAATACATTTAACTAGTATAAGCTTATTTAATTCAACAAATTTTTTTTTGCACTTATCACTTAACGATAATCACAATAACGTAAGCATTATCAGCAATTAATTCTCTAATAAAAAATTCATTATAGTAAAACATTCCCGCTAATAATTACATTATGTAATCGATAACACAAATCATTCCTTCAAATTCCATTTTGATTTCCTCCATTTCGATTTCCTTTCAGTCTGGATTAATCCAAAATAATCGATAAACTTTATGAAAGTAATGATATGCGTTGATTACATATTTTACAAAAATAAACATTGAAATTTGATTATAATTCTGGTTGCCAATTAATTACATATTATGAAAACATCGCTACCTTATGCTAATTTTGGAGAATTAAACGAAATTGAATAAAGCGATGTTAAATTTAAATAAACGATGAAAAATAAAACTAAAACTGATATTAATTTCGAGAGAATTTATTTGTTCAATTTTAAACAAAATATCAAAGTTTCGGGGAAATTTTAACAAAATTTCTAATTGCTATCACAAAAACTATATATATATATATATATAGTAATAATCTATAAGCATAAAAGGATATATATATATATATATATTAGTCCAGTACACAATTAAAAATATTATTTATACATTATCATAATATCTAATCTCTCATCGCACTAATCAAAACTTATTAGGCTGGTACTGTTAAGACATTACCAATATTATTTTGATTAATTTATTATTCGTACGATTTAATACCAATGAGAATACATATTCGATAAAAAAATATAAATCTTTTATATTTTCTTTTTTAGGAAAAACTATAGGAAAAAATAGCAGTAATTATTATTCAAATTAAATAAAAAAAATATGCAAAAATATTAGCAGCCTTTTGCTCTTCCTCTTTCTCTCCCTCTCTTCTTCTCTTCCCCTCTTTTTCTTTCTCTCTTTTCCTCAGCAATATTTATTAGCCAAAAAAAATTGAGGAAAAAAAGGAAAGAGAAAGTAGCAGATGGCATTGAAAATTTATTTATCGCTCAAGCAATAAGCAAAAAAAATGAAAAGTCCTTTTGCGATAACATTCAAATTTTACCATTTTCCCTCCTTTCATCTCCCTCTCCTTCCCTCTCTCTCTTTCTCTCTCCCCCCCTCTCCTTCACTTCCTCAATCTTCGAGAGAATTAAATTTGAATCTCATCATACATGCACACATATTTACAAATAAAGCCCAGCGGACAATTAAATAAGAAAAAAGGGGATGTTGAGAAATGATTATGAGAAGAGAGGGAAAAGAAAAAAAGGAAATTCCTTAGTTGTAATGTTATTGATAGCAATCATTTCGTTCGTTTACCATTCCAAACAAGCAACAAAATAATTTTTTCAATTTCTATTTTTCGATTTTCAATTAGTTCTTTCAATTTTTAAATTAAAGTTTTCATTGGTAATTAAAAAGGAAATTTATAAATGATTTATTTAAACTAAATATCAATTAATTTAAAAGAAGAAAGAGGAATGAAAGAAATGAGAAATAAAATAAACGCTTTTATTTGTCATTTTTTTTTTTTTGAAAAATTATTAATTATATTTTAATTCGAAATATTTTTAATTTTTATATTTTATTTATTTGTTTATTTATGTTTACTAACTTCGTCCCGAAAATTTAAGATTTATTCTATGCTTAATATTGATAATCTGATAAATATCAAATTTAATCTGTGATGAGAAGATGAGATGAACTTTCCCTACTTAACCGATCATAAAATATCACATTTGGAAAACATTTACCCAACTCAACCTATTATTAGAAATAGCCTTATTATTCCTTCTGTCGGATGTATTGGAATGAAGTTTTGTTATCTGACTGTCAGACGACTTGTCAAATGACTTTTTAGATTTTTGACCTTCCATGATGTCAGAATTTACTTGATTAATCTGTCGAAATAAATATGAGGTATCGTATCAGCAAGTTATTTTATGAAAAGTGAATAAATTAGATAAACAAATTTTTTTTAATATACAAATTTTGCAAAATAAATAAATAATTATTGTTTTTGGTATTATCAATTATCAGTTTGAATTAAATATTACATACAATAAATAAAATATATAACGTGATCGTGAATTATCTCAAAACCTATAGTTATACATTATACACAATCACGTTATCCGTTACTATCATCATGTGTTACATTCTAGTCTTAAATATTTCTAATTTTTTGACATTTAACATTTTGATAATATGTATTGATTAATATTTTGAGGGATAAATATTGATTCGTACTGATAAGGTTCATCTTTTTTGCTTATAATCTATCCTATAAATGGCAATAATTTTCCTTCCAACAATTTTGCATATTATTCGGATATTTCCAATTTTCAGTAGTAGTTCAGTAACTTTGAAATGGGTTTTCTAATTAGTAGATTAATACCTGTAATTTAAGAATATTTTTCATGAAATTTTAACTTTTAAACCACATGAAAATTGAATCTAAAATTTCCATGACATTTAGAGATTTCCATCATTCGAAATACTATCTTTCATAGATAATTTTATAATCATAATTTAAATTTCGATTTTTAGATACGAATTTTTCTTGGATTAAAATAAAATATTTTATCAAGATAATAGAAATATTATCAAGATTTTATCAAGATAATAGAAATATGAATAAAGGATTTGTTTTGACTATCAAATTCTTTGTAAAAAACAATAAAAATATCCTGATATTGAGTAATAAAGTATACTGATATTTTATCCTCATTATTTTTATCATTTTAATAATTATCGTTATCATTGTCATTAATTTTAAGGTTATACTAAATAATAGAATATTTTCTTTGCTTATGTGATAATTAATACCTATCAACTTTACTTTGCATAAAAAATATTTTCTCTGTTTCGTTTTCAAATTAATTGTTGTGTCGCCAAATGTCGCCGGCTTAGTTGTCAAATATCACAATAATATTATAATTATAATGACTGAAATAAGTAATTTTGAATTAAATTAGCCTCCAAAAATTTTCTGTTCCATTTTCCATCGTATCTTTTCAAGGTATTCATCTTCTACACAATTCACGTGTTGCATTTTCATTGTCGTATTTTCATTATGAATTCATTTTTTCGCTGAATTTTTTTAACAATCTCTCTCTTTTTTCATCGTATCTCCTGAAAATTTCTCATATTTCCAATGAATCTATGAATTTTGTCGCGTTTTTCAAGAATTCATACTGTATGGATTATCCGTATTTCCTGGTACATTTTTCTCGGAATTTATGGTAGTTTTTTGTGGAATCATCTTTTATCGCATTTTATCGCAAATTCATCTTTTGCAATTTTCCCAATAATTATCTTCTAAATGATAATGATAATATCATTTAGATAATAACAACATTAAGCGTTTCGCTTTTCCATCTTTATTTCCCTTTTTCCAATCAAAATCGAATTTAATGTACTATTTTTTCATATTTTCTTGTATCACTTTATTGTTTCATTATTCTGTAATCGTTTATCAGACATTTTAAACAGTTGTAGTGATAACATTCGTTAGCTAATCGCTTATCAATGATGGTTTCTTAAATTGTTATTTTGAATAAGTTTGAATAAATATCCAAAACAAATATTTGAAATAGTTTTTAAAAGACAAAAAAAGTTTAAAAAAAAAATTACGTTTATTAGAATTAAAATCAAATTTTCATTAAGATTAAAAACAAATAATTAGTTTTGAACTTCCAATTTTTCAACTTTTTGCTACATATTAAATATGCAATAAATAAATTTTATCATGTACTGTATCATTCTTACCAAATGTTAGTTATCAATAGATTACTGTAGGATGGTCGGTAGAATGATCGGTTTTGATGCACTTTCTCTGTACAATTATCAATCGTTTAATCTACAGAATTTCTCGAATTATCAGAGAAGTTTGGCTACAAAATCAATCGAAATAAATTTCAAATCCATTTATTAGTGTAAATAAGAAAAAATTATGTATAATCATACGAAAATAAGTAATAATACTATTGTTTTGCTAGAAAAAAAAAAAAAAATAGAAAAAAACTCGCAAAAAAGTTTACTATTACAGATTGACTGAATTAATTACGGTATTACCATACGATAAACTTTTATTTTATTGCAACTAAACACAAATATATTTACATAAAATATAAGTATTCTGTTTATTTAACATTGTTTTTCTATTCTATGTATGATTATTTAACATTAAACAGAATACTTTAAAAAAAGGCAAATGAAATTACAAGAATCAAAAGTAAGTATTTTGTTCGTATAAAAAATTATTAGATTTATTAAAATATAAAGCTTTGTCTTATATTTAAAATAATTGATATTTGTTGCTTTCAATTAATTCAGCAATACTAATTAATATTCTCAATAATTATAGCAATAATGATAGCAATAATAATACAGTAATAACAATAGTAATAATAATAGCAAATAATTGAATTAAAAAAGTTTCAAAATGCATTTTTGAATTAAATAGTTATACAAATAAGTGATAAATACATCTTTTAAATAAAAAATCAAATTAGATATCAGCAATATAATTTTTTCATCATTATCATCATCATCAGAAAAAAACCGATGAAATATCGTAAAATGATGATGAACAAGGATGGAAATGTGATTTGATAATGATATTCTTAAACGTTTCAATGCCATCAAAAAAATGATTTCTAATTTTTCATTTTCCTGTCACAACCGGAAGAAGAGTTGGAATAACGAGATCTTCGTATTATCAACAAAGAAATTTTGAAAAAACCAAATATCATCTCATGCTTGATATGTTTGTAACACTTGCATCAGATATCATCCTTTATATACCTTTAATATTCTAATTAAGATATCATCCCTTATATAACTTTAACACTAAATACATTATCAATTGATCTCGTTATTACAGCAAATTTCTTAGCTAATTAAAATTTTAGTCATTTTTGCTGAATACATCGCGTATTGATAAATAAAAAACAAATATTAACAGCAACACATTATCATCATTTTGTTATTTCCATAAAGAACAAATGAAATATTATACATAGTTTGGAGAATAATAATGATAAATCAAATAGAATGGAATAGATTATACCAGAATAATCTGATATATGAGAAAGGATTTTGAAGTATATCAATTAATAGTTGGAAGAAATCAAATAATTTGTAATAATTTAATAAAAATTTTTTTCAAATATTATTTTATTTAACTTCACATTTTCATATAAAAATTTAGCAGTATTGGCAAAATTTTTTCTTTCTATTGATCAGTTAGATTTATTCATTGATCAAAAGATATTGCATACATTTCGAGAATGATTATTTTAATATTGACGCAATGAAAATATTATGATCAAACTAATCATTACTTTCTTCGTAATATGATCAGCTTTTTTCACTTTCTGCTATATATTTTCATTTTTCGATCTCATTTTATCACTGTTTTCCTAAAAATATGCTTTTTTAACATTTCTTCGTATATGTGCAATCACATAAATATATGAAAAGTTTGGTGATTAAAATGAAAATTGAATATTACAATTTGTAATCTACTGATAATATTTTTATCAAAAAAATTAAGTTATATAAAATTTAGAAGCAGAAAAGAAAATTAAAAAATGGGCAGAGTTTCATTTTTATTTTATGATTATTTATATTTTACAAGTACCAATTAAACTATTACTAATAATTTTAAATGGGAATAAAAGTAATATCAAAAAATTTGCTTGCAAATGTAACTGCAAAATCATCTTAAATTATCATGATAATTTCATAAATGAATTTAGGTTTACATAATCAGTAATTAATCAGATATTATATTGGGCTCTGACATCATCAAATAAATTCTCATATAAACAAATTAATTTTGAAGAGAAATCCAAATTTATAAAACAAAATGCTAAAAAATAAGTACCAAACGAACTGATAATATGAATTGTTATTATATCATTGATTATATCAAGATTTAATCATTAGAATTCATTTCAATATAATTCATTTTCGCTTTATATTTCTTGCTAATATTTCACGTAATTTACGTTTTTTCTTTCGTATAAAAGCTTACTTTAAAATATTTCACGTATTTACTTTTCTTCTTCCGGATCTTTTTAAAAAGTATTCTTAGTCATCGAATTGATTGGTAAATTTTATTTATTAAAAAGTGAAAAATGTTAAATTAATACAAAAATAGAAGATAATAAAGGAGACAGGGATCTTATGAAAATCATCATTTACATAATTCTAATATATTATTTGATATTTAAAAATTATCATTTTAGAACTACTGAAACTGTTTCGTTTTGAAATAGAAAACAAATGCAACATTTTTGCTAAATTTTTATTAAACGATTTCTTTTATCCAATTCAGACTTCTTCGAGAATCGAGAATTATGTTGGGCCTTGATAAAACACATTGTGGAACAATCGGAGCCAAATTTCCATTTCATGATGATGAGGCTGCAGATTTTTGGCCGAGTTATTAGCATCAAATGCAGATGTCAATAAAATGCAAATATTTCAAGTACTTGCACTAATTAATAATGCACAACGACAAATGGTATATCTTCGATTAATTAAATAGCAAAAATTACTTTTCAATATTTTGATACTTTTTTAAATTCAAATTTGCAATAATTAAATCGAAATTGAATTAATAGTTAAATTAATGTCGTTATGACCAAATGGTATGATTAGTAAAGAAATTTCTGTAATAAATGGAAAATTAAATTATTACTTTTACTTTTATCTTTTTGATAATCTTTTTCAGATCAAAACACCATATTAAGATAAAATACAAGAGAGATTTATTTACTGATTTAGTAAATGGATTACCTGGTGATTTCAAAGAGGTCATTTTGGCACTTATGGAAACACCAACCAAATATGACACTTTACAACTTACTAAAGCTATGAATGTAAGTTTTTTTTAATTTTAATTTAAATTTATTAGTATGGAATTAACACTAATTATACCAGACAAATTAATTATGTGTTTCGCATTATGAAATAATAATATTGATATGATAAGCAATATTTTCTTAGAATTTTAAATTAACATCTAAAAACTAAAATGAAGTAGTTGAATTAAATGGAAATTAAAAAAGTAATATAAACATACAATTTATAATGATATTCATTTTTCGAATTACGAATTATTTTAAATGTGGAAATTAAGTTAAATTTAAATTTAAATTTTCGTCATTAATTGAAGTTAAAATATTACTTCAAAGAAGTACCATTTCAATATTCATTCGATGTCCTATTTTCAATTCCTCCTTATTGACTGTAAATCATTTCAAATTTTATTCCTTCATTAGAGTTTCATAGAATATACGTTTCAATTCTATTACATGTTCCGATTAATATAGTATTAATTAAGAATTCAAATCTCTCTTTATCTATAAATTATTTTTCATGCATCAATATCGGTGTATCAAATTGATTATTGATATTATTTATTTCAGGAGAAGGATACCAATGAATCTTTACTAATTGAAATTCTTTGCTCGCGAACTGGTTTAGAGTTAACTGCGATCAAGAATGAATATCAAATTATAATAGGAAATAAATTGGAAAACGATATAGCTAAACGTACAAATGGTGATCTGAAAGATATTTTAATGATTATTATTCAAAAACCGGTCGTGACAAATAATGATATCGCTGATGTGGAAAAAATTAAGCAAGTGAGTTTAGGAATGATAAATAAAAAAAAGCTAATATATATCATTTGATATCTTTCAATAGTTTATTGGTAAATGAATTTTTGGAATACTTTCTTCTTTTTTTGATAAGAAAATTTTGAATTGATAAAATTCGCATATTTAATTTAGGAAGTGAAGAAAATATTGGGTGAAAAGAAAAAAAATTGATAAGACATCGATGAAAAGTATCATAGCATCACTTCCAGGTTATCAGTTGAACATTTTAGTCGCAGAATATGCGACAATTGCTGGACATCAAATTGAACAAGATATCGAGTTTGCTCTTATATTTAAAAAAAATGATTATTTAACAAATATTTTTCAAATTCTTTTTCCAATGTCATTCATATAAATAGGGATTGATTTCTTAATTTTTGTATAATCCGGAAAAAAACAAAATATTATTTGCGTGTGTGTAAATTATTTATAGCACCAAGAAATGACTTATAAATTTACATGAAATTTCCAGTTATGTGAAGACTTATAAAAATAAATATTAACATTTTCAATTTTACTACAAATTACTTCGTCGATGAATTTAGAGATTTATGAAATAAACAATCCATCCTCTAAAAGTTTGTGCTAATTTATTTTCAATATTTTCAATAAATAAATGACCTTATTTTGTGTGGCATCATAAATGGACCTTATTTTTATTTCAGAAACATATTTTACTGATCATGCAAAGAAAGCATTGCTTATGCTAATTCATTATTCTCGGGATAGCAATTTGTTTTTTGCTGATTTGCTTAATAACTTACTGAAGGTATTTGTTGGTTTTTTTTTTTGTCATTGTTCAGTAAACAACAATTTATAAATGAAATAAACAAATATGATGTACAAAAGGATCAAGAGAAAGGATATGCAATAATCATTTCATCATAGTAAAAAACAAACAACAATTAATATTTAAAATGAACTTGCAAAAGTTTTTTCCTTATATTAAACAAGTATTACCAAATCTTATCATTAAGTTATGGTTGATCAAATAATTTGGGAATATTTAGCTAAAATATTTCATAAACTATGCCAACTAATAATATCATCAAATTAGTTTATTCAATATTATTTCTAATTTTTGCTTTTATTTGAATTCAATATTAAGTAATCTTGTTACATTGAAAAAGAATTCATAAAATTGCACTAAAAAAGTTTTATTTTTAAAAGAAAAGGAAGAATTTTTAGACAAAAATGGAAACTTTTAAAATAAAATTTTTTTCTTCCTTTCATTTTTTAAATCGAACTATTTCATTTATGCAAAAATTTCATTGCTAATTATTTGAAAACAAATTTTTTGATAAGGTCCAAAAAACAATTTGTGATTAATTTCCATTTTTTGTTATTATCTTCTTTTTGCTTTCTAAATTTAATCAAAGAATGGATAATAATCATCATATTAATGGCAATGATAATATAATGAACAATGGTAGTAACAATAAATTATATATAATATAGGATAATAATGATGGTGAATAGATAATATTATTCTACTAATACCAATAATTAAAATGCTATTGAAAGCAAATTTTAAGATGCATTATTTGATTAAATTTAGAAAGCAAAAATATTTTCTTTATTTCAGAATCCTAGTGAGACAAGAGATAATGATTTGATTCGTTTAATAATTTCACGATCTGAAATTGATCTTGCAACGATCTGTGAAGCATATATGAAAAGTTATAAAAAAAATTGATCGAAGTTATCAACACACAATGTAATGATTCATATCGTGATTGCCTTATCAGTATTATTAAAGGCAATATGAAAATTTGATTTTAAATAAAATTTTTAATTTTCATAAATCATTTTATTGTATGAATTACCATTCATTTTTTTAAAATGTTTTAGACGCATTTATATGATACATTCCAGAATTTGAGCATAGATATTAAATGCAATTTTTTTAAATTTAAATTAAAAGAAAAAATTATTAAACGATATTTTTCGTTTAATTTATGATTTTGAAAAAAGAAAGAAAAAAAAACGCTGAAAATATAAAAATTAATTAACTTTAAATCACATTAAAAATTCTCATAGAATTAGTATCAAAATAATCGATGGAAAATGATAGGAATGATGAAAATAACAGTAATAAAACTAAAGTAGAATGATAAGGAAAATGATAAAGAATGAATGTTATTTTTATTTTCTCGCTACTATTTTTGTTTTTTTTTTTATAATAATTTTTTTCATTCCGTTCTTATGCGATTAATTCCTATTTTATATGAACAATTCCCATTTTCATTTTTTTATGCAAGAATTAAGCTAGAAATATGTTTGCATTAAACGATTTGATAACAAATCTATTATAAAAAATGAGGTTATTGAGTTTGCTATTACACATTAATACAGCAGACAAAAGAA
This sequence comes from Dirofilaria repens, assembly GCA_008729115.1. NCBI lineage: Eukaryota > Metazoa > Nematoda > Chromadorea > Rhabditida > Onchocercidae > Dirofilaria > Dirofilaria repens. Next base: position 154,664 of record SNRZ01000123.1, read on the forward strand.
TGAAAAATTTATTAAGTATTGAATACGGTAAAATATGTATGGGAAGAAAGAATTCCTTCATATGACACTGTAAATGAACATAAATCAGAGTTACAGTATAGAAAAAAATCATAATATTACCATTTACTATTATTTATATTACTTGTGAATGATGGATTTGGATTGGATAATTCATATAACTGAAAAGAAAAAACGAAGTTCTAGTTAGATTTCTATTAATCGTGATTACAACATTCTCTACTTTCGGAATATCTTCGAAAGGCTACAAAAGTTGCTAACAATTATCATTGTTCGATGATAAAAGATTATGGATTGGAATATAATTCATTATTTGAAATTTTAATTCACAAGCTTGAATGCATAAATTTTGGATAAAATAAAATTTTGAATGCTGTCGTTGTAATTAAATGACGAGAAAATCACAGGCAAATGATTTATTATGAAAAAATTAGAAAAAAAATTTAAATTTTTCGGAAGAAAAATTTTTAGATTATACATTGAATATAGATACGTAAATCAATTGCTTTATTATTTCAAAAATAATTCCTTATTATACGATTTTTCCAAATTTAATATTTAGATTTAGCATTTCAAGAATTTCATAATTAATCATTGTTTTTATCTAATTATAATCCATAAATAACTAAATTTTTTCGATCTGAATTAATTGCCGATTATCTAAATTATGCATTTCAATCCACCATTCCTTATTGTTTTTATCATGCGGTATATCAAATGGGGGAAATGATAACGAAGGATTGCAATAGATAAGAGCTTTAGCATCATACTTCTGCATATTTTTTTTATCGCTTTTTCGAAATAATTTACCATTTTTCCCTTCATCATATCGCATGAAGTATTTGTGATAAAACTGATTGAATGAAATGATATTGAAATAGAGAAGTGCAAATACGGTAATAACTGCTATGATTTCTAACATGAGAAGAATCATCAAATATATGTTATAATCGGGAACTAAAATAAATTCACGATTAATTTATGATAAAATGATGATTGATCATTTTTCAAAATGATGCTATATACATTTGCCAATGATAAAATCAATGAAGGAATATTTTGAAAAACTTACATTTGAAATAATTTTGACCGTTATATCGCGAATATGATTTGCCTCAATTGCTATATTTGTTATGATCTGTGCTAATTTAATCAAAGCATTATTTACTTCCGGTATGGCATTCTCGAATTCATTGTCCACTTGATACAGTGCTCGATGTATCTTTTCCAATGTCCAACAAATATTACGAACTTCATCATCCGCTGTCATCTACTACTGCATTTGATATATTAATTAAATAATTACATGAATATACAATGTAAAATAATCTGACAAGTATGGATTTAAATAAACTCATTACATCATTTAGTATATTGTGAGAAATCATTCTCCATGATTTTGTGAATAAATTCATTAAAAAATTATTTATATTTTAACAAAAGGAATTTCGCATAGGCGAAAATTTATAATATAAATGCGAATAAAATTTAAAAACAATTTGTCTCAAAAAATTAATTTGTGTAAAAGAAATAAGGCAGAAAATTGCCCCATTTTTCTAATTCCATCCAAAAAATACTTCAATAACAATAAGTATAATATCGATTTGTCTCTACTAACTCTTATTTATTAAAATTTAAAATTAAATTTTTACAAACATTTGGCAAAAACCTTTCGCGTTAACAATCACTTGTTGATAGCAACAATTATTCTAATAAATGATTCAATAAATTAAAGAAGTTGGCATCATTATAATTTCCAATTTTTTCAAAATTTGTAATTTAAGTATAATATCGATTTGTTTTTTATGAATATAACTCAATATAACACTAAAAAAAGTTTACATTCATAATTTTCAAAGTTTATAAAATACAATATCAGCTGAAAATATTTTTTTTCTTGCTTATCATATACGTAAATCTAACTGTATTCTTTTAATAGAAATTGAAAATAGGTAATTAGGGAATAAAAAAAGGTAATAATCATCCTTCAGTAATTAGAGAATAAAAAAAAAGATAATAAGAAACTAATTAATCTAACTTTGTTTCTAAGACTTAATTATCGACATACACATATGATACGGTATAATTGGTTTCTATCCAAGGACAAGTAATTTGACTGATATGAGATGATTCGAAATATTTTGTTTCCACCTAAAATAATTTCCTTATCATATTATATTCTTGCTGAGATATTAAAATAAACCATTAATTTCATTTAATCTTAATTGTTTGCTTTTAATTAGTAAATCTATTCGATAGAGAGGTAGTCTAGAAAGTTTCAACCGGAAAAATTCATTATTTTCGAAAATGTAATTGTCAAAATAATGCCATGGCGCATAATTATGATTGTAATATGAATAAATTAGGAAACAACAGATAGCAAATATTTATTAGTGAAGTTTTCTTGTATCATTTTTCTCTTAAATGAAACACCTGCATTATCATTAACAATAGAAGGCACAATGATTAAATAATCTTTTTCGCTTGGAAAAAAATTATGAGATCATTATTACATACGACTAATTATGAAGCGATTAATTTCATAAATTTATGGAAAGACAGTGATTACAGTAATTAAAAAAGAATTTTAAGATGTATAATTCAGAAGTCCCAAATATTTTAAATTAATCTATTAATAAAAAGGATGTAAAAACTTGAAGTGAATGATTCATTTATACTTATAAAAATTAAAATTTTAAGAATTGAAAAATAAAGATAACTAAAAAATAAGAAATGAACTACAATGCAAAAAAGAAATAACGAAAAATGATTAAGAATAAATCCAAAGTATCCAACAATTTACTTAAAAAGCAAACTAAAAGGTTAATTATATTTAATATGTAAATAGTAAACATCATGAATAATTCAATAATTCCCTTGTCGATCAAAATAAACAGATCACAAATAACTATATATCTAAGTTATTTGTCTACTTTATATAAATGAATTACAATAAGTTTATGATAATTTATATTAGTCATTTTTTCGATTTCAAATTATGATCGAATTTTTTACCTTTCTTAAGGTAACAAATGTTATGTTTTAGTTATTAAAATGACAGTAATGACTTTTTATTAATCAAATTAATACATGGGAAATATGATTTAATTTTAAATTAATAGAAACGTATTGTACATTTTTTTTTATCAAATATTTTAAATATTTTAAACTTGAGCAAAAACTATTAGTAAATGTTGTTGCAGGAATGTTTAATTGATCGTTTATTGCTGCAGTATATTGCTCTTTACCGATCGATGATAATGAATATTTGTGATACTGAGAGCGTTGAGATTTATCCGATAGTGGTCCTGAAATATATTTAAATTTATACAAATCTTACCTCCAAGTTTATCAATTTTTATCAATTTATATGAAATTTATTCGAACTTAGAAATTTTTTCTTTTTTAAATAATTATATTATTGACAAAAATTAGTTCAGTGAAAAAATCAATATTATTTTATTATATTATTCTATTAGTCATTATAGCTTATTATTGATTTTTCAAATGAATCATATTTCTTTTCTGAACTAATCCGACTGAAACTGTTTTAAGTGATTTATGTTAGAGTAAAATATATTTTTCTATTCTATCAGTAATAATAAATTTATCAATTATCTTTTTGTGATTAGATTAATTCAGTCTGAAATTTTAATTTTTTGTTTTACAATTTACATCTAATTAATGAATGAATAGTTCAAAATTCTAGTTGCAAATTATTGAAGAAAAAAACAAACTTCGCTTTTTAAGGTCACCGTTTAATTCAAGACCAAATCGTCTTGGTTCTTGGTCCATATCTATTGGGATTGATATATGATCTTGCTGGATGAAGATACCATTTGATCCTAATCTGTACTGATTTTGACCATAAGGATGACGTGCTTCTAATATTATCGATCATTTTTGCTTTTCCTTTTATTATTATTATTTTTTTGGCTTATTGCATAGCAAATTTAAATTTGGTTATGAAAAATTGATAAATTTAAAAATTAGAATAAAAATCGACGTATGCTTTGTAAAATGAATTTTTTTATTAATCGATTAAGCCTATTATATTATCCTATTATCTTCTCATTCCAGCAAGATTATCTCATTAAAATTTTATGCAAATTTTTAATTTAATAAATATTCGATTAGCTTAGACTACTATAAATAAAAGTTCGAATGAAAAATAAATGAAAAAAAATATTTTTGATTAAAACATTTAACAATCTTAATTTCCTCGAAAAAATAAAAAAAATTTTAAAATAATTTTGAAAAAAAAAAAATATAAACTTACGTATGACTTACCGGAATTAGAAGTAGAAATTTCTTGAATAATTCATATATATCAAAACTTCGTTTTATTGTGCCTAATATTAATGTAACTGACAGTAATAGAAATACAAGAATTAGCGTCAAAAGTAATAAATAAAATAACCATCCGTTTGGTACCTGTAATTAATTTTATTACATTATTATATTATTTAACAATAATATATTATTTAAATATATTATATTATTTAAATTAGTAAATTTACTTTATTATTTAAGTTCAATAAGTTTTCCTAAATTTCCAAATGTTGAAACTTATAATTAAATTAAATTTAATATAAAAAATGTTCCTTATTTAATCAAAACTGTTTGTCGTGAAAATTATTTCTTCTTGGAGGAATCATAAGTTAGGGATGGAGATTTATTGTTTAAAGAAGTTTTGTCGTGACAGATTTTATTTGTCGTAATTACGACATACAAATTTAGTAGAAATATAGCAAATGGATAAGTAGTTTACAAATAAAGAAGCCGTCCGATACCGTTGATAATGGGAGTTGGATAAAACCGCTCGTCGAATAATCAATCACGTTGAGTAAATAAGAAGTAATGACCTCCCAACGGAAAATGACCTGTTTTCATAGTGAAAATGTTTACAACTTTATTAGCAACGCCCTATGACCTAAGGGATGATATATCCAGATCTGACTGGTTACGGTGGTGAAGAATGATAGGTCAGAATTTAATTGATTATAATGCATTAAGGCAACAACCTTTGAGAATTATAATATTGATCATTAAAGAAATGAATTTTTGTTATGGAATATGAAAACAATTTTATATTACAAAATCCCCTGATAATACTAAGATATTTGATAGTACAAATATACTGATTATTTCCAACATATTTATAAGATATTTCGGTTGTTCTGACAATATCAATATCTTTTCATATTTGAGTAATATAATTTAATTCTAAGATTGAAATTAAAACAAACTAAATTTGGCATAAAATTGAATTAAGAAATAAAATAAATTTAGAAATTACCTGTGATATAGTATTAGTAACATGATTTGATATAATTTCTGCATCAACCGCTATGCCTGCTATTGAATGATCGAATGTGTCCAACGTTAAATTAATTCTAAAATTTTGAAATAATAAAAATTTAAATTAGTATAATTCTAGAAAAAAAGGAATATTACTTAAAAGGAAATATTTACAATAAATTAGAAGAAAAACTGCTTGATCTAAATGCAAGATAAAGAGAAGGAGAAAAAGAATTGATCTGGATACGAGATAAAAAAGAAAAGGAAAAAAAAACTTTACCTGGATGCAAGTTGTCCAATCTGCGAATTAATATGACCCACTAGGTTACCTAATTGAGTTAATGTATAGCTTAACTCTTCAATTGTCTTATCCACTGACATAATTCTATCCTTTCTATTTGATCAATATTGCTTATCTTGGCTGTAAAAATTTTTTAATTTAAATTTTAATTGAAAATCGGAATTTTTAATGAAATGATAACATTTCTCTTTATAGGTTTGCTATTGCTGCCAACAATTTTTCTGTCTTCATAGCACATAAACAAAATTTCAATGCTAAATATTATTTTAATGATAGATGTTATGTTTAGAATATCGCTCATTGATATTTGATAATTTTTTTTTAATTTGATTAGAAAACTAGAAAAATCCCCGCTAGAGTTGGGGAAAAATTCAAAAAATTTGTCAGAAGATAATATCTGAAAATTACTTAATTCGTATGATTGAGTAATAGCCATTGATTATTTCATACAACCATGATCAATACTTGATTTATAGCGTTTTAACAATAAACAAATTACTGAAAATAAGAAATGTATGCATGGAAAGAGATTTTTGTGAAATCGAAATATTTCCGAGAACGAAAATGAAAAAATCATTAAAATATTATTATTTATTATCGCTATTATTCCCACTACTACTTTAATAGTACATTAAGAAGTGTAGTAATAGTAATAGTAGTAGTAGTAGTAGTAGTAGTAGTAGTAGTAGTAGTAGTAGTAGTAGTAGTAGTAGTAGTAGTAGTAGTAGTAGTAGTAGTAGTAGTAGTAGTAGTAGTAGTAGTAGTAGTAGTAGTAGTAGTAGTAGTAGTAGTAGTAGTAGTGTAGTAGTAGTAGTAGTAGTAGTAGTAGTAGTAGTAGTAGTAGTAGTAGTAGTAGTAGTAGTAGTAGTAGTAGTAGTAGTAGTAGTAGTAGTAGTAGTAGTAGTAGTAGTAGTAGTAGTAGTAGTAGTAGTAGTAGTAGTAGTAGTAGTAGTAGTAGTATAGTAGTAGTAGTGTAGTAGTAGTAGTAGTAGTAGTAGTAGTAGTAGTAGTAGTAGTAGTATAGTAGTAGTAGTAGTAGTAGTAAGTAGTAGTAGTAGTAGTAGTAGTAGTAGTAGTAGTAGTAGTAGTAGTAGTAGTAGTAGTAGTAGTAGTAGTAGTAGTAGTAGTAGTAGTAGTAGTAGTAGTAGTAGTAGTAGTAGTAGTAGTAGTAGTAGTAGTAGTAGTAGTAGTAGTAGTAGTAGTAGTAGTAGTAGTAGTAGTAGTAGTAGTAGTAGTAGTAGTAGAGTAGTAGTAGTAGTAGTAGTAGTAGTAGTAGTAGTAGTAGTAGTAGTAGTAGTAGTAGTAGTAGTAGTAGTAGTAGTAGTAGTAGTAGTAGTAGTAGTAGTAGTAGTAGTAGTAGTAAGTAGTAGTAGTAGTAGTAGTAAGTAGTAGTAGTGTAAGTAGTAGTAGTAGTAGTAGTAGTAGTAGTAGTAGTAGTAGTAGTAGTAGTAGTAGTAGTAGTAGTAGTAGTAGTAGTAGTAGTATAGTAGTAGTAGTAGTAGTAGTAAGATTATCACTAATATGTTATCAGGAAAAAAAAGAAAATGATGAATGATTTATACGAATCATTCAATTGATTTATCATTGGAAAGAATTGAAATGTATATGATTTTTTTCTTTTTACTAAATATTCAGCTAAATAAACAAATAAATGATTAAATGAGTCGAGACTATAACGGTGGATGGAAAGTAAAAAGATGGAAGAGATTGATGATATATATATATATAATAATTAATAAGGAATCGATTACATTTATACCCGGGTGGACAAACAGATGAACAAATTAAATTCCCGTTACAGTATTGTTAAGTATCATATTTTGATGTTTAGATGGTAAAAATAATCAGTCAATGCTATAAATGATCATACATATATGCTAACAATTTTAATAATAAAGTTTAAGATATGAACAATTAAATTAAATAATTTTGAATCGAAAAAAAGGTTCAACAAATGAATTTAATTTAAAATCTATTCATTTTGGATGTTACGTTGATAAATTTGATTTAATTTCAATTATTACCGTAATAATGATGAAATTTAATGACATTAAACTTGAAAAAATAAAATATGATAAAAGAAAAAAATCAATAATAAAAGGAAAGAGTAAATGCTTTATCAATATCAATATCATTGGTATAAATCGCAATTTAATATTAGCATTAACAAATCATCTTTTTTTATATGTATATGAATCACTGGATAATAAAGTTTATTTTTAGTAAAAAAAGTGAAATAAAAACTTTTTAAAATTTAAATCAAGTATGAAATCCAAAATTAAATTTGGCAGATCAAAAAAATATGCTGGGATAGTGAATGAAAAACAATTAATATAAAAGTGCTCTTTCAACAGAATAAATGGATTATTTCGAAAAATTTTCTAAAAAAATTTTTAAAGAAATTTAATTCTTTCATTAAATATTGATATATCATAGAATGGTAACGCTATATATGATATATTTATCAAATGAAGTGATACCTATAGTTTGAATAATAATCACAAACTTTACTGATAGTTAAATAATCTTTAAGAGAAAAAAAATGACAATATCATCGCATGCTTTCTATAAATTTAAGTAAATATTTGATTTAAGTTGAAATTACAAGACACTTTTAACATTTTTAAAGTATATCATTCAATATATCTTATCTTTTTAAAAAATTTACGGAATTAATTTCTCGAATAATCAAGCTTTAATTATGTAATGAAATCTCGATATCGACTACACTAAAAATACTCCGATGTTATAACTTTGTTAATTTTTAATTTTAATTTTATTCGTCAAATTATTTTAGAAATTTGATGAATGATGTGAAAAAATTTTAAAGTGCTACCTATAATTTGAAATGATTTTACAATCCAAGGAAGCATTCTCGATTAGACTAAGTTTTTGTTACGACGAAAACCGTGTTATTATAAAAAGACATGTCGTAGTCTTTGATCACTTAAAAGTTTTAACAATTTGCAAAATTATCATGGATTTACATGATACGTTAATGAAAAATTTTGATCATGTCAAAGTTTCGAAACATTATCAAATATATTTCGTTGTGAAACATCACGGACTTAGTGAATATTACGAAACACTTGCAAAATATATAAATAAAAGGTACAAGTGTTTTACATTTCATTAGAGAAGAAGAGGAAGAGGATTGTATCGAAATTTGTTTAATTAACATTTAACATATCTTTTATTTTAAGTAGTAGAGAAGTGATGGAATAGTTGCTAACCGGAAAAACGCACCGCGGAAAAATCAATGATTAGGTAAATGAGTTAAATGATTAGGTAAATGAAGAAAGAAATGGAAGTCAAAGGATTGATGAAATAATTTCTAGTCGGAAAATGCACAGCGGAAAACCGGATGATAGTTATAATCGCAAATAAAAATGACAAAGTAAAAAATGAGCATTGAAACGGAAATTTGCTTTTTGCTTTCATTTGCTTCTTCTTTCTATAAGATCGTCGAAAAGTCAAACATTGCTTGACAATTTTACATCGCTTTCTCTCTTAAAATTTGTAATACCTATTGTAATAACATATAGCTATCATTTTAATATTTCATCTTTTCCTCTCTCCCTCTCTCTCTCTTTGTCTCCTTTTTTCTAACTTCTTTTATTTATGAAGAAAAGAATTTGCTTGATAATTTTATATATATTAATTATCTCTTCCATAAATCTTTTCCTACTGAGAGTTTTTCTTTACTGTTTTATTTTTGAAATAAATTTTTGAAAATTGTAAATATTTAAAGACATAACTGATTTGAAACTACCATGTTTATGTTTTTTTTTCTCTTTTGTTTCTCTCCGTTTTCTCTCCCTCTCTTTCTCTCTCATTTTTTTCATCTCTTTACAAATGTAGGTATAAACTTTAAATGAAAAAAAGAGAATTTTGAACAAAAATTTTTTTCATCTCTGTCTATTTATTGTCACTTCCCAAAACAAATATATTCAAAAGAAATTTTTTCTTTTGCATCAAATTATCATTAGATTATCATGGATCATAATTGTGAGAAAAAGTATTCCATTCTTATCTATTCTTTATCATTTTTTTCCAATAAATATTTCAAACTATTTGGAAAGTATTAAATATTCCAATCAAATATTATTGCAATAAAAATCTCAATTATCACATATTATTTAGAAAATATTAATTTTGAAATTAAAAAATTACATGTACAAAAAATTTATTAATAGCATATTTACAAATATCTGATAATATGAAGTTTTAATTTAAAAAATAAAAAATGTGAGAGGAAAGAAAAATTTGCATTACAAAAATCAAATGATATTGATTTTCCATTCCTGTTTATCTTAATTTTTTTATTATATATAGAAAGAAAGGGATAAAAAGATGACGAATTATATGTTTTGAATTTTATTATTCTTCTTAATTATTCAATTAATTAAATTATAATTGTAAAGTATTTTTATATTTTATTCATTCCACATTTGGTTGAAATTTTTTTTCTTTCTTTTCTTTGATCCAACTAAACATCTGGAAGAACTACTATTGCTCTTTTTTATGAAAAGTATTGGCAATATTTGCATTTGTATCAAAAAATAAGAAGGAAAAGAAAGGGAAAAAGAAGCAAAGAAAGAAAGAGAGAGAGAGGGAAAAGGAGAAAAAATGACGAAAAAAGTTCCAAACAAAATTAATGAAAAAACTTTTCTTTTCAGCAAAAAAAGCCCAATATTTATTTATTCATATGGTTTGC
>SNRZ01000123.1:170000-205971 GCA_008729115.1 Dirofilaria repens
CTAAATTTGGACCAGTTAATAAGATAATTTGACAAAGAATGATAACCTCCGATAGATAATAAAATATTTACGAATAAAATTGAAGAACCATGCTAATTTTCATTCCATACTTTAAAGTAATCCAAAAAATACCGTATTATCATTAAACAATATTATTTGTTTATTGAATTGAAAATAAATTGTAGCTTTTAGTTAGATCACAGTAGTTTTATATGAATTAATCTGTAATTAATTTAATTTATAACAAAAAAATCTGATAATAATATCTATAACTCATTAAATTTCAGTGATAGCACAATAGTACTGAGTTAAATTTGAATATTTTGTTATCATATTGTACTAATGTCGACTAAAGAAGAAATAAAAAAAAAAAAAAACAGAGAAAACCAAAAAATAAATATGATAAACAATAGTTATTTGTTGTTGTCAGATGATTTCGTTTCAAATTTAAAAAATTATTATTTTATTAAATAATAATTTCACAAAATATATGGAAGAAATGAACGATTAAATAGAATAAAATTAATATAATCAAATGTATTTATTAAAAAGGAAAGAAAATAAAAAGTAAGCAATCAAACAAATAAAATGTATTCAAAACAACAATGATTCGATCGTCAAAATATTTCATCATTAAATCATCGATAATTTATTTTGCTGTTCTCAACTATCTATTGATCCGTTACTTCATTTGCGATAATGTGAAATCAAAATAAAATAAAACTAAGTTAATCAATCAATCGATCAATCAATCATGCATTCTTTTTGACATAAACTTTTTTCCTTCTTTAGCAATCATTGCATTTGTAGACGATGAGTAATCTAAAATATGCTAATGAGTCACACACCATATGTATTATAAATCACATATATAACGCAGATTAAATTCTGAAGAAAAATAAATTTTGGATAGAAAAACAGAAAATTTTGGGCTGAATTTGCTACAAAAGAAATTACTCTGGATTAGTCGAATTAAGTACTTTAGGATATTATGATATTGAATGATAGAAATTAATGATAGTTTAAAGTTAGAAATCAAATTTAAACTTAAATTTTTAGATGAAGCAAATGTTTTTTTTATAATTCTAGAATAGGAATCAAATTATATTTACTATTCAAAATTCGCTGCATTTTTCTAAATTGAATTTCGTTATTAATTAATAAAATAGTTCTCCACAATTGCAAAATTATATATCAAATTTCTACATTGGGCAAAATTTTGCACATTAGATAAAACTATATTTAGATATTAAAAAAATATTCATTGATTTTTTTCAGTTCATTCATTGATTTTTTCAGTTCCAGTTTTATTATTCTGTATGTATACCACATTTCAATGTTATACTAACACTAGTTTTTTTGCTATTAATCGATGATCCGATCAAATTTTAATTAAATATAAAAATTAATATGAAATGATTTATTTATTACAAAAATAATATCACATATTATCACTTCTGTCATCATATTATTCCTACATCTGAAATATCATTCATTCATTTTTTCAATTTCATTAGTAGAAATTACCTTTTGCGAAATAACTTTCTACGTTGGGCAAAATTTTGCACATTAGATAAACTATATCTAGATATTAAAAAAATAAAGAATTTATGTGAATTTTTCATATCATATGCAAATTAGTGTGATCACTAATTGAATTATTTTGTAAAAATATTTCATAGCCACGTAGATTTCTTTAATGCACGTCAATTGCACGTAAATTTTAATATATTGTCCAATTTTAGACAAGAGAGAATTTAATTTGCATTTTTATAAATAAAGACTTTTCGTTTTGAACTTCTTGTCTTTTTTTTTCTCTCGCATCTCCTTGCTCTTTGCTTGTCCACTTTCATCTCGCTATTAATTTTTCATCCCCATCCTCCTACACTATTCGCAATGTTTTTTCCAATTAAACTTCGTATATACATCAGTTCGATCTGTGTGCTATAATAAGTATTGTGTGTTTTTGATTAACTCGTCTGTCCTTATTTATTGCAGTACCTTTTTCGATAGTTTCATAATGATGGTATGAGTAATTCTGTTATCAGTTAATCAGTCAGAAACAAATTTATCGAATCAGTCAGTTAATCGTTAAGAAACAAACTTCTTAGCAGTTATGAATTAATCGATCGTTTGATATATAAACAAGATGATGGTGATGATATAAATGTAATAATTAATGCTTATTATTATATTTCTTTTTAGATAAGCAAAACATTAAAGAAACAATATGCGATTTCGATGAAATTATTTATGTAAAGTTAAGCTGACTACGTCAGTAAACAAATTATCGATACACTTTCAACGAAATTGCCATATCACAATGAGATTAGTTTTTCTTTTTTGCAGTTAATTTTAATGAGAAAAGATTTTGATTTCAAAGCATGAAGTAAACCAAGTGAATAATTTAGATTATAATTATGCTTGTTATTGTTGATAAAATTAATTGTTGTTTATTTATTGTTGACTGAGTAGATTATGCGAAATGCTTCAACGATTTCCATTCATAGTTACGATACCTTTGGAACTGAATAGTTGATATGCGAATGTAAACGTACTTAATACTAATGCATAAAGCTTATTAATTTGCACAAGACTAGTTATGATCAAATGGACATTATAATTGATACAATGCAAAATATTCTATTCTTTTAACTTTCTCTGTTTATCTTAGTTAGCAGATCGTTAGAATGGAATTATTCCCCGTAAGAAATTAACAAAATATATTTTTAAGATTATGCGTATGTTTCTTTTTGTTTTGATATTACAATAAATAATTTATTCATTCATCAGTTTTATGTACATCAGTTTCATGTACATTTCAAACTTCAATTATAAAAAATATTAAACAGTTTCCCTTTTAATTTGCAATGCTAACATTTTAGTTTAACCAACATATTTTAGTCAAAAATCACTCCACTCAAATCATAATGATGAAAAGCAGAATGGTAGAAATGTAAATTCGGTTAGAAAATTCTATTCTCCTCGACCACAACTTCAAACTTCTGCGCTTGTTTACTGTGCATTACAGGTCTGAATTTGTTGTTGGAAGTTTTCGTCAATTCCTTTGATTTGCAACGTATTTAAATTTACAAACTTCGACCTTTTCATATTTCTTTTGCATGTTCTAATTATTTTCGTATGATGAGTTTAACTATTCTCATGTGATCAGTTCAACCGCTAGGTAACATCCTGTGGTACTATTACAAAGGATTTTTTTGCGGAATTTGGTGGCACAAGGTTTACTAGTTCAGGTGTACTATATTACAAAATATATCTTATTCAGAACTATCACTAGACATAATTCATTGAATGTAAAAAGAAATAGAAATCAGTAGTAAAAAGATTATTTGAATTCTTTTCTGTGGATAATTTTTAAATATTGCGAGTGCAGAAACTAGTTCAGTACTTTCTATTCTGTTAAAAACATAGACTTCTTCGAACTGTATGAGGCACAGCCTAGTATTTCTTCAAACATTAGTCGATGTCGTTTGATAAACAAAAAAAAATTCATTAAATATGTTGCTATATAATCAGTTAGACTCTTTGTGCTCATATTTGTTCCATTTCAACAACTTTTTCAGGTAATAATTATAGCATTCTTGTTCAGTTACAATGGTCTTAGTGCTGGTGATGTTTTGTTGCCCGCTTTATCGTGGATATCAGAACAATCTCAGAAGGTATGCTTGTCATTTTCCGTTTATCATTTTTGCTGATGGCTTTTTTTGCTTTATTTTCTTAACTGTTGGACCAGTCCGCTATTTCTTAATAAAATTTTGACTATGGCTTATCGGTATGTACAAATAAAAATATAATTTGTACTAATGATTTTCGTCCTATCTTAGAAATAATTAGCATAACTAATAAAGTATGCTTACTTATTAGTATTGCTTACTTATCAATATTTTAGCTTCCATTGGTTGAAAATATCACTGATTCAATTCATCAGTTGCTACATAATATGCTTTCTTTAATTATCCATGAAAACAGTCTCAAAACCAAAAAAAGTCGTATAAAACAAAAAGTGGATACAAGTAACGTTATATTTATGGAAAAAGTTGATGCTAGTTTACCCGTCTTCACAAAGTATGATTTCTGTCCTTTGGTAGATTGTGAATATTTCTAATGTTGTTTGGTTTATTTGGTTGAATTCTTTCGCTCATAATTCATTTTATGCAATGGAATATTGCAGAGAACAGTTATCTTTTTTTGATGGAACGCGTCCATCCAAGGGAACATATCTTGCCATACTAGGTCGTATATACGATGTACAAAAAGGTGCCAGACATTATGGTCCTCACGGTTCATATCATTTTTTCGCTGGTATTTATTTCTAAATCATTTTTTATGGCATGTTTAATCAGTTTTGCTTATCTTAGATTATGGATACTCATTTCTCTTTGCTAACTTTGGTAGTTTTGAAAGATCCTCCTTCGAATAGTCTATTCATATCCAAGTCAGATGGAAAGTAAAAATGAGAGGTTGAAATAGGTATATTTGAAGTATACTGCTAACACATTTTAAATAGTAAAAAGCAACAAAAATAAAGATTCTATCACTGTCTTTGTATTTTTGCTATAAACAGTGGTTTTTTGTCATTAGATCTCAATTTCTTTTTAGGTCGAGATGCAACTCGTTCATTCGTCAGTGGCGATTTTTCCGAAAATGGTTTAATAGATGATGTTGAAGGTTTAAATGATCATGATCTATTAGGTATTTTTGATTGGATTAAGTTTTACGAAAAAGATTATGATCTCGCCGGTTATCTCCAGGGGACGTATTATGATGCTTCTGGCAAGCCAACTTCACGTTTAAAAGTATGCTTTTCAATAACTGTTTATTCAGTTATTACCATTAAATTTAGCTTTCGTAAAGTGAAAAGTAAGAAAAGTCTTGACAAAAGAACTTTTGTTTCGGACGAATTTTGTTATGATGTTGGTGCATAGAGAACGGTTAAAGAGTAAAACTCTTATGTTATTCATTTCATAGATTTCTGAAAGATTATATATGTTTTGAAATATCTTTTTTTCCTTGTATTATTTAAACTGCCATTTTCTTTGTAACTTGAAATTTTTTATGCAAAATTTGGTGCACTGATAATGAGTGCATAGCATGTAGATAATGATTATTTGTAAAACTCAAAAGTCTTTCGATAATGAGTAATATTACTCATAATCAACATTTTATTTGCAGAATCAAAAATCGATGTAATGAAATCCTGTATACCACAGTATTGTCACCTATTTTTCTGTATATAATTTGAAACTTGTTTAATTAATAAGAGCAAATTTCAGAAAAAATTCTAAATTTCAGGAAGTAATCAAACTGATAGAAAACGCACTTCAATGGAAAGATATGGAAGTAGAAGAAAGAAAAATTTTTCCACCTTGTAATTCTGAATGGCAAAAAAATATCGGCGGCCGAGTGTGGTGTTCAAAAAAAAGGTTTGTTTAATGTTGCGATCATAAATTAAGAATACTTATTGTTGTAATCGTTATTACTTATTTGTAATTATATGCAACTTATATTTTTCCACATATATTTCATTTGCGAAAAATATTTATATGGACCAAATTTTTTAAGCTTTTGATTCATGTTTTATTTTAGTGGTGGTGTCGAAAGAGAATGGGTGGGAGTACCAAGAAAATTGTTTGATACAGGATCGAAATCGTATCGGTAAGTTAAAATTCTCTACAGCGGCATTTCATTTTGTGGACAGTTTTCTCTAAAATTAATTTCGTGAGTAACTGATTTTGGAATTACTTGTTTTTTGAAATTGGAATATGCAATTTGAGATGCTGGTCCTTCAGATTTCATGTATATGTCACCATTGCAAAATATTATTAAAAAAATTTTTTATTTTCCAGTACGACTGAACATGCACTACGCGAAAATGCTATTAATTAAAAAAAAGTTAGCTATAGAAAGGCAGGTTCTTTTTAAACAAGTTGAAAATGAAATTATTTTATCACTACAGGACTTGTAATTTATTTTTTAAGATGTGCATGTGTGAAGAACTTTGGTCTTCCGCTTTCAAGATTTCCTGGGATGGATAAAAATAGTGGACATGGAGATTTAGGAAACCCAAATCTGGAGGAATACAAAGGTTGCAAACCGACATCGATTACTTGTCATAATGATAATTCGTAGCATTATATGATATTTATATAAATAAGCATAGTTTCTAGGCTAGTATGTTGTTTGTATTTTGTTTCTGTTTTCTTTTTATTAATTTTATGTATTTTGTTTCTGTTTTGTTTTTATTAATTTTATCTTTAGTTTAAAGCAGAAACATTCCGTAGATAGTCCTACGAACGATGGATTTGAATAAAGTGTTATATATTTGACACGTTAAACATTTTTCAGAAAGCCGATATTTGGTTACAGCCTGAGCAACAATTTCGTCTTTATAATAATGAAAGAAATCTCATGTACCTAATAGAAATTGAAATATGCATTAACTGCTAAAGAAACAATTGCATAAAAATAAAAATGAAATAGGCGAATTTAATAGATAAGATCCTCATTTTGAAGTTTATTTTTCGATCCTTTCGTGTAGTATCAGCTAACGATCGTGGTTTAATTCTAGAATTATCAATAGTATGAAAATAATTTTGAATGTTTCATACGTAAATATATACTATTTCAACATCTATTGCTATATATGTAAAGATATTTTTTATTTCAACATTTATAGCATAGGTAAAAATATTTTCTATTCCAGCATTTATTGTCCTTAATAAAGATACCTTTTACTTCAGTATTTAGATTGGATGTTCGTTTATGATTGTGTATTACTGTAAATATATTTCCAGCTTTAAGCCACTACAATTTTGAAATTTTCAACTATAATTCATTCCTCGGTAATTGTAAATGATAATGTTTGTGAATGCTTTTTTTAGTCGCTTTATAATTTCAAATTTTAAAATTGTTTATAGAAGTAAAAATAAATAATTTGAACGAACTAAATTAATCTAGAGATTGCTATCACTGATCGATTTGATTAATCGAAATATTGATATCATTTATTAGATAATAAAGTAAATAATAAATAAAAGTGACAATGAAGTGCCATTTTGAAGACAATTAATTTGACTTGCATGAAAAGTTTTATTTCGTAGAGTTTTCGGGTGCTTATTTTGTTAAACTTTGCTTTTTTCCTAAATGTTGTGATGAATTTCGTAAATTAACATAAATAATTTCATGTGAATATAAAAGTACGCGGAAAGTATTCAGCTATTCTTTGTAATAGGTTTTTTGCCTCAAACATTTTTTTTCCGTAATTTTTATTAATTTTTAAATTCTTATATTATGACTTGTAGTTGTAAAGATTAGGTTCAGCTCATTCAGATATTAGTCCACTAAATTGCATTATAAAATACGAAATTGTTATATATGTTCCAAACATTTACTAATATACATAATATGGCGAGGGTTTTCTTTTAAAGCAATATTGCCATATTCATTAATAAATCTGATATTATATTTTAGTAGTTTCGTATTAGAATTAAATTTTTACATCGATATATATCCACTAAATGAAAATAATATTTGAAATGAAAAATTGCATAAAATGAAAAACATGCTGTAGTAATCTTTTTATCATTATATGTATTGACTAAAGAAGAAAAATGAGTTCAT
This sequence comes from Dirofilaria repens, assembly GCA_008729115.1. Taxonomy (NCBI): domain Eukaryota; kingdom Metazoa; phylum Nematoda; class Chromadorea; order Rhabditida; family Onchocercidae; genus Dirofilaria; species Dirofilaria repens. The sequence continues at coordinate 177,642 of SNRZ01000123.1, forward strand.
GAATGCTGCAGTATTATTCATTCAGATATCATTATTGATCAAAAATTTAGATTCTGAGCGGAAGAAATTTGAATAAAGGGAAGTATGTTCAAGCTAATAATTAAAAGATTTTTGCATCCTTTTTGCAATCTCTTAATTAAATCTGTTTGTTATGAAATTAATTATTTTATTTTGTCTGTTTTGCAATTTAATTTGTTTACATCGATTGTGTCTCACTTGTCTTCCTTCAATCCAAAGAAAACTATAATCCGTCTTTTTTAAAAGTTTGAACTTTTCAGAATTTGATTATCTATAAGTTTGACAAATATTTTATCACTTGAATACAAAAAAAGAAGAAAACAACAGACGAAAACAAACAAAAAAAACTTTTCTAAATATTTCAAAATGCTTAAATATATATAGCATACTTATTGTGTGAAATAAATAAACTTTCTGAACAGTATCCCAAATTATGTATATATGTATATAAATCACCGTTTCTCTATTATTATGGTTTAATCACTTTGATAATTTCAAACTATTTATGTTTGTTGGATTTCCTTTTTTTAAACAAATCGTATAAATGAATTTGCTTTCCATAATTTTCTCTTTTTTCATTTTCATTATTATAAATGAATTGTCTTTGATTATTATTTCATTTATAAATTGTATTCCTGAATTACATTGTTTGAAAAATTTCATAAAATTTGATGTTTTTCAAATGAGATCCTTTGAGATGGAATTGTAACTGGAAATTTTAATATGGATTTCATAGATTGATGCGTTTTTCTCAAACTGGTTAACTGCTGCTGTTGTTGTTGGTGATGGCGGTGTTGATTTTGACGTACGTTAGATTCAGGAGATTGTCTATTTGACATATTTTCAACGGCAGAATAATGTCGTGACATGGTCATTATCGAAGCAGCTGTTACAGGTGAGTTAGATCGATCTACATCCGGAAATGATGATATGTCAGATGAGTAGCTGAAACTGTTATCTGTTACGAAGAATAGTTAAATGAAAAAGATTAAAAGCTATTCATTAGAAAATCGAGACTTGTAATACACCATAAATTGATAAATTAAGGCCAGTTAGGAAGAGGGTAAAAGTAGAGGCGAATAATGAAAAAATAGGCTTTACCCAGAAATAGTTTCGAATGTTTGCTTTGATTGTTGTGGTAATTCCATTAAAGTAGTGGAAATATCAGCAACAACAGCGGAAGCAGCAGCAGTAGAAGTGGAAGAAGACGAGGAAGCAATAATTGCAGTTAAATTTGTTCGGAAAATCGGCCTATGTGGCCTTTGGACTTGGCTACGTTGATATGCACCCAGTGATCGAGATCTATTTTTTAAGCAATACTTCGATGATCTTGCATTGATTATATTTCGCTTATTTTGCTTTCGATTATTTTCCCATCCGATATTATGTTGGGAACGAATAATCGATGATGAACCATTGGTGTCAAGGCAAAGATGGGGATTATGCGCCTGAAAAATGCGAAAACAATATTTCATATTTTAAAATGTGATAGAAAAATGTGTCAAATATCCAACGAAATGATTATATTTGAATTTCGGAGATGGACATTCAGGTATTTATTACTTCTATATACTTTCATTTGATGTCCTTTTAGACTTAAATTCGCTATTAAATTACGTTTTAGAGCGAGAATAAAATGATTCTTGAAGTTAAAGAATTTGAAACCAACATAATCATCATAAATCTTCTTCTTTCCTACTGTAACTCCTACTGTTATCTGTTAATTAATGAAGACAAAATTTACATCTTCTATTTTCATTAGTCCTCTGCGATAATGATGCCTGTTCTTAGAATCCGTTGTATTATTGTTGCTGCTCGTTTCTGTTGAAGTTTGAATTTCAGGTTGTATTTGCATATAAGCATTTGTAAAAGTATGATGGACAGGTGTAATCATTGCATTTGAAATATTTGTAGTATTAGTACCAGTAATCGTGGTATCATTATTATCATTATGTTCGGATGATACTGCTAGCAACGGTGCGTTAGTACCATTCGATGAATCCCACACTGATATCGAACTGAAATATTTCATTATTTCTTATTAATTAAAATGATATTAGTGTTAAATAATATGACAGTTGAGAAAACTTTTTTTAGGTGTTTTTTATCTTTAACTTTTTTGGCTGAATTAGTTTAAGTTTAAAATTAGATGTTTGGGTCATTTAGATTTTTTCCAGTTTTTTAAAGATTTAGTATATTGATTTGGTATTATTTATTATCTGTAAGTAGGTTTTTGTCTTCTAGTCTGTTAGTTTATTATTTTGAATTTTTTATTTACTATAAAGAGGTTTTTGGGCCTTTACTATTGTTTGTTTGGTATATTTTATTGTTTTATTATTTTTTGTTTTTTGTTGTTTTTTTTTCCTTATGGTAAGTGGGTTTTTAGTTTTGGTTTTAGTGATTTTTCTAGTTTTATTTTTGTTTATAATTTTGAAATTTTTTTTTTTTTTGTTTTATTAATGGTTCCTTTTATGGTTTTTGTTTATGGTTCTTTTTATATGGTTAGTTTTTCTCGTTTGTTTTATTTTTTTTCTTTTTTTTTATTTGTTTTGAATATGGGTGGTTTAATTGTTTTTAGTGGTAGTATTGTTATGACTTTGATTTCTTGAGATTTCTGAAGAATAGGTAATTATTGGTGATAATATGATAACAAACTAAGATTATATTGATTATAATATGGTAACTGAAATAATATGAGAATGTTTTGGCTTCTTTTTTCTGAATAAATCATTTATTCTGAGCAGTAATGTATTTTAATTTCGAAATTTATACAAATCCTTATGAATCCAGTATTATGAACAAATACAGTAACTCATTCGTTATTAGATGGTCATCATGATGGTTCTCACAGAAGTTATTATCTTCCATAACATTAATAAATTTCGAACATACTTTGCTTGGTAATTTTTCGTTTTGCTTTCTGTTTTAGGATATTCTTTATATACAACATCATACTGACATAGTGGACAACGCCTACAAAAATTCTTTATTATCACGATTTCATAGAATTGAATATTTTGTGATAACAAACCACTTCTGTCAAAATTTAACATTAACATCTTATCCTGATCAAACATTAAAATTAAATTGAGATGATAATAAATGATGTAAATAAAATAATAGCTAGATAAATAAATAATAAGTAAATAAATAAATATTATATATATATATAATTTATAAATAAATAAATTTAATTGAAATTCCTTTTCATGTTTCTTGGGATGAAATATTGTGAATTAATTAACTGATGAATAAGCACACATATTTATGTCATAATATGAAATTTAATTACTTCATAGTTTTATATAAAATTATTAAATAATAGATAAATGAGTGACTATCCAATGTCCACTAAATTACCTGTTACTAAGTAACCATGGATCGACACATTTTGGGTGAAATTCATGTCCACAAAATAACACTCGTAATTCTTGTCCTTCCTTATATTCCTCCAAACAAATACTACAACGTTCCTTTAAAAATATGCATAAATAATATATGTATTGAAAATAATAATTAAACTTAGCCAAAAAAAAGAGAAAGAAAAACAAAAGGCAAAAAAGGAGAGAATTTTGAAATATTTAATTAAATTAAATATTTGTAATTACGAACTTGACCATTATAGCTTCGCGCGACCGATGTAAGTGAACCAAAAACCGGTAGATAACTTCGCTTTGATGAAAGACATATTAAGGAGCGTTTTTTATGCAACTTATTTGTGGTATTTACGCCAAAATTACTATTTTTTTCAAATTTCCGAATTTCCATTTTATTCACGGCCGCTCTAAAAGATAAATTTATCGATAAGCATAGTTAAAGATAATTTTTTTGATTAAAAGGGAATAATAACATTATCCCAAAAAGCCTTCATAATTAATATTAAGAAAAAATATCAAAATCCACTGATCCATCCATCATTTATTAAAATTCTGCATCAGTCATCGTTCAATTTAAATGCTGTTGAGTAAAATTCATATAATTAAAAAATTTCTTTTTAAAGACAAGAAAGATGCCAAATTTTGAATAATAGCAATTTGAAAGTTTAAGCCAAGATTTAAAAGGGAAAAGAATATATATATCAAAATTTCAAATGAAATTTAGTAATAATTAATTTTGAAAAATAAAAAGAATGTCAACCTGGCTAATGTACGCAACCAAATATCACGATGCGTTGTAGGTCTCCATCGAATTTTGATATATACCAAACCAGTGATAAACATTATCAGTAATATTAGTAATATAATTAAGCCAATATTCAATACTGTAGGTCGGAATATCTAAATTAAAATAATTTCAAATTGTAATTAATAATTAATTAGTAGATTTATCTTTCGATTTCAGCAAGATATATGTAAAGATGATATGATATTTCGAGATAGTAAAAGATTATCAAGAAGAATTAGATGAAAATTTTGATTAAAAAATGAAGGGAAGCATATTAAGTGATCACAATGATTGATAAGATTTAGCACATTTATTGAAAACAGTACATTTATTGAAGAGATAGAAATACATCGAGTATTAATGCAAAAATTATGATAGAAAAATTTTGTGCAATTAATTATTATTAAAAATAGTTTATCAAAGTTTTCCAAACAAACATTGGAATATTGTATAATATTATTGGCATATGTCAGACAGAAATTTCTGATAGCTTTGAATTTTGTCTTGCTTATTGAAGAAATGAAAAAATTAAATGGAGAAATTTTTAAATAATCTAAGTAATTCGTGTTTCAATAGATTATTTAAAAAAATTACTTGAAAAGTTTTGGTATAAAAATAATTAACTGAGTTATATCTAGAAAAACTTTGATATTAGTCTTAATTAGGTTATCTTGAAAATTTTTATAATACATATATATATTTAGCCCTAATCTTGATGACTATGAATTTTTTATTACTACCAGAAGATATCGATTATGATAATTTTAAGATTTTATATTATGTATAAAGAAATTTAAAAGAAGGCTTCCAAATATTTTTGAATTGAATCATTCAATTGATCCATCAGTCAATCAGTCCATTTATCGTTGCAATCAATCAGTTCATCATTGCTTTTTATCAAAGATTATCAACAAATGTTCATGATAATATGATTACCATCAAAAAAAAAAAAAAAAACAAATAAATAAAATAAAATCGAATTAAAGTGGAAATGGAAAAATTAGGCAATGAGAAAAATGAATGATAAATGAAAAAGTGAAAAAACAAATTGATTAAAAGATAGGAACAGAGAAATAATTAATAAAATAAGCTTTCTTTCTTGATTAATTTTAATAAAAATAATAATGGATGATTAGTCACAAGTTGTCAATTACTGCTCCTTATCATTTTACCGCCTTATCAATACGGAAAATATCAGTGATAGAGACCTGTAGACGTAAAGTATATTGGGGTTCAAAATCAACATATTCGAAAGCAATTCGAATTACAGAACCACTATGAGTTGCTTCATTTAATTGCTTTTTTAATCGTTTCGTTTCTAAATCATCCAATACTACTACTGGTATACGACCACGTTGTGTCTGAAATGATTTTAATTTATCAGATATTATTCTTTTCCTTTTATCTTTTTCTAAACAATAATAAAATTTATAATCAAACTTTATTAAGAGTTCCTTTTTTTTTTTGTAAATCCATAGTGAAAACAAAAAGTGAAGAGAGAAAATTGCTTAAAGCTTATAAACCTTATCAATTTGTGCTACAACACGACTCTCTGGTCCAACAACCAAACCCAATGCACCTGACTTTTCCGCAAAACGAACCTAAAAAAGTTTAATATTTAAGATGAAATAAAAGAGGAGAAATGAGGAAGGAAGGAAATATCTAATTTTAATTTTTTCCTCGAAAGAATGAATAACAACTATCTGCTTTTTGGTTTATTTTTTCTATCGCTTTTTTTGCAATAAAAAAATTTTTGAACCTATTCTTCTTTTCCTAATCTTACATCTTTCCCTGAAATTTGCTTGTAATATTTAAATGATCAAATAAAATGCAGCCACATAATGACAATGAAGACAATGATGATGATGCTGTTGCTGCTGCTTCTGATGATGATGATAATGATGATGATAATATGATGATAATGATAATGATAATGATGATGATGATGATATGATGATGATGATGAGACAGATGGTTTGCAATTCAAGAGGGTTTTGCTGGATGAAGGAAATGTTTGAGAACCATAAATTTTAGCTCAATGAAATATATTCATTACTGATTTTTAATGGCTTTTCGTATTCATTCACTAATGACGACGATAACAATAACCGTAAGAATATTAATAATGATAATAATATTAAAAAATTTGTAATAAGCTAAAACGATTTATTTTAAAATGATTATAACAAGATCGACAGTATATTATAATTAATAATGATTTTCATAATATATCATTTACCAATTTTAAAATGATACAGCATTATTTCGATGAGATAAATTTGACTAAATTTTCTTTTGTATTATCAAATCATTTAACTATCATCGAGAAATTATTCAATCAAAATAAGAATTAATTTTGGATATTATATTTAATTTCATATTTCAAAATACTATAATATACTACCGATATGATTAACTGCACGAAATATATTTTGTATTATATCAAAAAAACAAAAAACAAAATGGAATCATTGTAGATTGATAAGTTAATATGTTTAATTTTTATATATTGTATTAGGCATAAACATGATTTCATTAAATAATTTATTATAAATTATAATTTGAATTCATCGATTTTTTTCAAGCATTGAGAATTACTTTTTGTAGACTGAATTATCATCATTTTTTTATCAAATGGTTATTGATAATTGCGTATCACTTAATAATGAAGGAATATAATTTCAATCTTTATTGAATAATATTTGGATAGTTTCAAATTAAAAACTTTTAATATAATTTATAAAACGTGAATTGGAATTAGGTATTTACATTATCGAATCTATCAAAACTAGACATATATTTTAAATCATCTTATTAAAAAAAGGTTTGTTCATGTGAATGCAAATTTAATATTGGCAATAGTTTTATTTTAAAAAAAATTCAAATTTTTACATTTTCTATTATAAATTTAACAAATATTTTCTTTTTTAAAAGGCATATTTCAAAGATTTAATAGTAATTTGAGATATAAGAAACAACAATTTTTAATGTTATCAAATAGCAATGATAATAACCTGATTATCCAGTGAAACACATCCTGTAATAAATGGTTCCAAATCATCGAAAAATACGATAGCAATATGATCTATAAGAGTATGATCATAACCTTTCCTTTTGATATCACAAGCTCGATATGGGAATACCTATAAAAGGCAATACTGTTAATATTATCATGCTATATAAGTAGATATTATTAAGAATTGATAAAAGTGATAATAAGTATAAAATAATCAACAGTGATATTCATTACTAGAATTGAAATTAAAAAAATTCAAACTGAAATTACTGGAAAATTTTCACAGATTCTTAAAATTTCCTTCAAAATATAATATCCTCATGATAATAAAAATTGATATATTATAACTTTCTCTTCTAATTAATCATTTAATATCTTATTTAAATTTTAAAATAATTAAGCCAAAATCGACTAGTGTAACAAACATTTCCAATTAATATAAGCCAAGAATTTCATGAGATTTAATTTTAGAAATTATGATTTGTTTACCTTATAATGTGCATTACTAATAAGATTTCAAGATTATGATTAAAATCGGCAAATATAATTTTTATCATTGATACATAATTCTTATTTTTAAAAAAAGATATAAGCGGAAATGTTATAAAATGAATTATAATAGTTTAATAATATTATTACAACGAGAAATACGTGAACCAAATTCTGAATAACGTTGTAACGTCGACAAACCTCAAGATTCAAAGCCCATTCTTCCATTTAGAATGATAAATTGTATGCAATTTATATGTACATCTATCTATCTATCCGTGTATGTATGTGTATGTGTCATCGAATCATTAAATGTTGGTTTCAAGAGTTCAAAGGAATCCGAATCTATAAGAGATTCAAGAAATGAGGATTTGTTTGTCCATGTTATGCAATAATTCATTATCGAGGTTCTTTTTCTTTATCTTATCTCTTCTTCTCTTTTTATCTTTTATTTTCCTTTTAATTTTTTTTTTTTTCATTTACTTAAAACTTTTTGTTGGAAATTAAATGAATAAATTTAATAGAAATTTCCAAATATTTTTAAAATATAAAATTAAAAATTTGGAATTTTATTTGTGAAACATTGAAATAATAAAAGAAAAATGTTAAAAAGAAAATAATAGTAAATTTAAGTGAAATTAAAATTTAAGTAAATATTCAGTGGGATGAAAAATTAAAAATGATCACATGATTAATTGATATAATTAATCAATATGTGTGATATTATACCATTTCAATCATTCAAATGGAAAGATATGAATGATATAATTCATTTCTATTTCTATATATGAAATGAATATCGATTTTTTTATTGTTCATTTTTTGAATTCTTAATGAAGTCCGATTAATTAAAAAATATTGCATTGCATGTATTTTTCATTTCTTTGTGTCAAATATATTATCCAAATGAATTTATAATTCAACTTATAATTAACTATTTCAAGTGAAAACAAACTTTTTTGTAATTAGAATTTAATTAATTAAACGAAAGGAATAATTTAGGAATGGAAAAGGAAATCGATTAAAATTGATTATCTAAAATGAAGGTTAAACATTGATCAACTGAACTGAAAGAGAGGATAATTTGAATTATTAAATTATCTTCACTGCCTCTCTCTTTTTTCATCAAATTGAACAATGACTTACAAACTTTCCTTTCTCCTATTATTTCTCGTTCTTTTGATAAAGTAATATCGCAAAATCAAAACTTATATATTCCATTTCAATTTTGTTCATCATGTACAAAAATCATACAAAGCTAAAGCTCAAGCAATAAATTATTATATGATTAAATATATCGAAAAGATTGGCTAAATCTTTGCTTTTCTTAAATTATCAAAAATAATTATTTCTTTCATTATCATTATCATTATCACTATCTTTATAAAAATTGGCAATTTTTGCATATTAGTAGCAAATAAAAATATTCTATGTTATATGGAAATAAAATTGTTCAATGTGATACAATTTGAATAATCAACAAATTGCCTAAAATGTTTAGTCTTTAGTCGTTCATTCGTTTTTCATCAGATATATTGGCTCCTCTTAACCATACAATTTTCTAGGCCATAATAATAGAAGATTAGAAAGTAAGCCTAGAAACAGATTATCAGAATAACTATGGAAAAAATGAAAAGAAATGTTGTTAACAAGGAATAGATGTAAGAATGAATTTCCTTTTTTTTCATTACTTACAAACGAATAAAGAAAAAGATGTTCAATTCAATTAATCATTTCATGTTTCATCTAATTTTAATTAGATGTTTCTACTTCTTCCTCTTCCATATATTCGGATAAAATTAGAATGAAAGAGTGGATAGAAAAGAAATAAATAGTAAAAAAGAAAAGAAGCAAATATTCGAAATTGTAAAAAAATTAAAAATTAAAACATAAAAAGAAAAAAATGAATAAATTAGAAATGAAAAATGTATTAAAAAAATCAATAACTCACCATAAAATGATTCAGTGCTTTCCTCAATTTTTTTAAATTGTAATTTCTACCTCTTCTTCAAAAGTTCAAGAATTCAATTTTAATCAACAAAAATTAACTTCAATGTTCCTTTTGCTGTTTAACCTAAATTCACTTAAAATAGAGGTAAAAAAGATTAGACTCGATTTGCTATTAAATGCCTAATGAAATGTTCTGTTTTCAATCGAAAAGTAAAATCAAAGATCAAATACTAAAAAATAAGTAGTAGGAAAGAAAAATGTAGATATTTGAAATTGGAAGGAAAAATTTGTCATTTAAATAATAATAATTTTTATTTAAAATGTGTTATATACTATCCAAGCTATTTTGCATTTTTCTTAAAGTTGGTTATTTTATTTCAAATTATTATTATTTAAGATTTTTGCAAATTACTAAATTCGATTATATGTAAACGATTATTTTAAATTCATTTATTTAAGAATATTTTCAGTATTTTGTACCTATCACATATACATTGTCATATCAATTACATATATATATATAATTGATATTTTAATCTTTTGAAAACTAATAGTTTAATATAAAATATAACGTACATATAATAATTATTTATTGTTTTTATATTTAAATCATTTTGAATTTATTATAAATTTCATCAAGTTTGCATGGAAGTATTAATAATTTGATGGAAATTATGAATTAAAATTAAAATTTTTATTTATTAATTTAAGAGTATATCTTAATGTATAGAGATAATACTAGCTATGCTATACGTTATATATATATATATCATAGATATTTAACAGCATCATCTTCCATCCATTACTTTTTCATCAAATTAGATTTTGAACCTTAAAAGGACCATTTCCCAAAATGCTTCTTTTCCTTTCCCTTAATATTCGAGAATTTTTCAATTCGATATCTTATATCAAAGTAGTAATTTCAACCTCATCCTAATGGTTTTATAACCATTCAGTTCTCTTCACACAACACATCGATTGCTTTCGAAGACATTTTGATTAACGGTTAATGATTTTGTGCAAGGCATATCCAAGTATATAAAATATGATGCTTAGAGCTTATTGATAGCAATAGCTTAAATAGATTGATAAGATAAAGGATGAGAGCAAAGAAGGAAAGAAAACGGAAATTAAACGATTTTCATTGCTTTTCATTTTAAATTACGATTATATATTATTATTCGTGAACTATTTATGTTAGTAAACAGAAACAATGTCGAGATTCCCGAAAATTACTAAGAATTCATTTTGAATTTAATAAATCAATTAATAAAACAATTTATAAAGTTTTCATCATCTTCCTTTTCTTTCTTAATTCATATATTTTTATATTTAACATACTATTCATTATAAATTCTTCTTTTCACAATACTATTTCCATTTCTTACTTAATTATGTTATGTTTTAATCAAATATCACAAACTAATTACTGTAATATCCTGTCTGATATTTTATGATTAATTGTTTTATTCGATCAGGAATACTGAAAAATCATTAGTATAATTTATATATATCAGAAAAACATAGATGATGCAATTGCTGAATCTCGATTTATCATATGAAATATATAAACAAATTAATTAGTGATGATAATATCTAACTCACATAAAAAAGAAAAAAAAATTTGATGATATTTGATATAAGTTTTATTCAATTATTATTATTTCCTACTTGATTTTTTCTAAAAAATTTTTTCTACAAAATACAAATGTCTTTTTTTCATTTAAACTTAAAGATCATCAAACAATGAAATAAAACAAATTATCATATTGCTTATATTATATTAAATATATCCACTATGATGATGACGATGATAATGATGACGATGATGATAGTGATATAATAATGATGATATATATATATTTATATAAATTTTTCTTTTTATTTAAATGAACAAAAAAAAGATAAAATAAAAAAGTTTTATATATGTATTTAACTTATTTTAAAAAAAAGAGAAATGGAAAAAAAGGACGAGAAAAAATTTCAAAAAAGATTGCCGACACTAAAAGAGAAATGAAATGAATTGCGAAAAAGAGAAAAAACAAAACCAATCAAAAAAAGCAAAAGCATATTTACTTCAGTGTTCAATTCTATCAAAATTTTTTATTTCTATTTTTATATAAATGAACCAAAAAAAAAAATTAAAATAAAAAAGTTTGGAGTATGGAATTAAATTTGAATATGAAAAAAAGAAATTGAAATAATATATAAATTCCTTTCTTTCCCTTTTTTCCTTCATCTCTTCATCATTTCATCTTTTCATTTCTTTTCAGTTATTTTACGACAACGATATTTATGTATAAATATATATCTCGACGGATCACGGTAATCACGGCGGCATTATTTTTAACGATGGATCATTAAAAAGCTTTAATGTCATTTCCTGTGCACATTCGAATTGTTTGGAATTTTTATGAGTTTGCAACAGCTTACAAATCCGACCTTGATATATTGCTCTTATTCTAACTTCTCCTTGATTAATCCCTATCTTTCTTCCTGTTGCATTTCAAATGTAAACATAAAAGAGATTTGAAAAAAAAGATGCAAAAAATAGAAATTACATTTCAACAATAAATATTCCAATTATCCCGATTAATCTTGTTGCTATTTTCTGTGTGACAATATATCTTTGGATGAATTTTTTCAATGATATTTAATAGAAAAGGAATGAATAATTTTAAAAAATATTAATATAATTTGAAAAAATTATGAATATGTATCAAGATGACAGCATTTATTTATTAAAAGAATAAATTATTAATCGAAATTATTTATTTAAATAAATAAATAATAAAATTTTTCAGCATAAATAATAAAAAATGTATGAAAAAATAGGAAGCAAAATTTTTTATAATTCATTACCAAAGTTTTAATACACAATTTTCAAGAACAGAATATAAAATCAAGGGCAAAGTTATAAAATTTTTCTGCAAATAGTTGTGAAATTTTTGAAAATTTTTCAAAATAATAATGATGATATGGTGGTTGATAAGAATGATTTATTATTACTACCAACATATTAAAATTATTAAACATATTTAAATACTGATATATCAGTGAGACAAAAATAATACATCAAATTCGAGCAAACATTAATTTGCCATATGAAGCTTAAAGTGATGATATATAACAGGATTACTATAAGATTATTCAGGTATGATAAATCATTGGGAAAAAAAATGACGTACATTTACGTTAGATAGGGGTAAGGATCGGTTTTTCCCGAGCAAAGAATTGTAATAAGTACCAATAACCGGTTAATTATTTACTTTGATGTAGCCGCCGATTAAAGAGCCTACATTATTCAAACTGTCTAAAAGCAATAAACATTTCAAAAAAATCATCAATTCATTATTTACTTTTATGGTAACCTGAATTCATTCTTGAAAAGAAAAAAGACTCAGCCTTTGATTCAAATAATTGATGATTTTTTTCTAAAAATTTTTATTGCTTTTTTGAATTTTTGGTTCAAAGAAAAGATCACGAAAGCGGCGGAAAAAGAAACAATACATTTTCGGAAATCATAATAATATATCATTATAAATGTTATCTTCACTTCATCTCGCTATCTATCTATTTAACATCCTATCTCTCTATCTATCTATCTATCTATCTATCTATCTATCTATCTATCTATCTATATCTATCTATCTATCTATCTATCTATCTATCTATCTATCTATCTATCTATCTATCTATCTATCTATCTATCTATCTATCTATCTATCTATCTATCTATCTATCTATCTATCTATCTATCTATCTATCTATCTATCTATCTATCTATCTATCTATCTATCTATCTATCTATCTATCTATCTATCTATCTATCTATCTATCTATCTATCTATCTATCTATCTATCTATCTATCTATCTATCTATCTATCTATCTATCTATCTATCTATCTATCTATCTATCTATCTATCTATCTATCTATCTATCTATCTATCTATCTATCTATCTATCTATCTATCTATCTATCTATCTATCTATCTATCTATCTATCTATCTATCTATCTATCTATCTATCTATCTATCTATCTATCTATCTATCTATCTATCTATCTATCTATCTATCTATCTATCTATCTATCTATCTATCTATCTATCTATCTATCTATCTATCTATCTATCTATCTATCTATCTATCTATCTATCTATCTATCTATCTATCTATCTATCTATCTATCTATCTATCTATCTATCTATCTATCTATCTATCTATCTATCTATCTATCTATCTATCTATCTTCTATCTATCTATCTATCTATCTATCTATCTATCTATCTATCTATCTATCTATCTATCTATCTATCTATCTATCTATCTATCTATCTATCTATCTATCTATCTATCTATCTATCTATCTATCTATCTATCTATCTATCTATCTATCTATATACTTATAGATATATATAGAGAGACAGAGAGTATATATAAATGGAAATAATTTGTCGCAATATAAATAGTTATATGTGTTTAACTAAATATTTTATAAATGCAAGTAACAAATGTAAATTATGGAAATGAATTCTCTTCATATTCTAAATTTTATTTATCTTATCAATTAAGACATCGGAATTTCATTTATCTTATCAATTAAGATAGATTTCAGTCTTAATTAATTTTTCTCAATATCATCTGGCATCATTTATTGTTAAATGTTATTTAACCATTTGTTAAAATACTAATAGTTGAATATCAGTAAAAATTTTCTCTTCCAACTGTTCTAAAAATATGAGAAGATTAAATATTCATTGTTGTATTGATATATTTATAAAATAAGCTATTAATTAAGCGTATTAATTATTATAGTAATTTCGGATGAGTTGAGACATAATAAGAAAGAAGTTCTGATCCGGTATTAATTTCAAACAAGTTTTATTTAATAAAAGTTCATTTTTACTTTATTTTTTTCATTCCTATTGCTTTGAATCATTCTCGAAAAAAGCAATCAAAGAATTTTCCCCTTTCTCTATTCGTCGCATCATTTTCTAATAGTTTTCTGAGTAGAAAAAAAAACGAGAGAGGGATCCTAAATTGAAATAAATCAACAATTTTCGTTCGGGTTTCCATCAAACAATTGAAAAAAGGAGAACAAAAAAAATTTCGTTAGCACATCATTATTGAAATATGACTTTATTTTTTTTAAAAACTTAACTGGCTACAAATACAATTGCATAGAGGTATCATTTATTTCGTAAAATTTTTGAAAATTTTCATCATAATTCTGTTAATAAATTAGCGACAAGATGATAATAATGATATGTTACAAAGATGTGAAAATAGAATTATTTGGTATGTATATTATCAATCTCGATTGATTCCAATCATTAGGAGTATTTCAAAAATTTAAAAATCATGTGGAAATTATTTATGAAAGGCCAGACCACCCTTATTGCTGTACTCCATAAATCTTTCATTAGTTTCTCTACTATTTCTCCCTTCTTTCCTTCCTCCTCTTTCGGTATTTTAAATTTTAGAATAGATAGGAAAAAAGAAATATATTAATCGTTTTCATTGCTCCATTCTTTTATTTCTTATAATACTTCTTCAAAATCTGCCGACAAGAATAGATTGCAAATTTAATCGGTGATACAAAAGTCTAGAAACCAATACCGGAATATAAGATTGCAGGATAATATTATACTATGCTTGATACTTGAATAATTTCGATAAATTTACATAAAAAATTTCATTTCTCCTAAATAATATCATCCTTTTAATTCTAATACTATGATTTGAATAGAAATAATAATATTATTAAAATTTATTACTTTCAATCGCCATTATTATCACTCACACTTTCAAGAGATTCCTGCATTAAATTATTCTTATCATTTGTACAAGAGATTATATATAATCAAAAAAAAGGAGAAAACAAAATGAAGAAAATTTTGAAAATCTTTTCAAATTACAAATCATTTATTTAATTTTATTTTTTTGTTAAGGTATGAATTTTATTTATATCGTAATATTAAAATTGCTATTATTATTAGAAAGTATAAATGATTCAAGGTTAGAGGATGGATAAATTTTTAAATACGATATTAGAATTTGGAAATTTAAGGCGGGTGCATTAATAAACAAATAAAAAAATAGCATAAATTAACAAAATTATTGCATCCTTGCGATATGATAATGGAAAATTTTGATGTAATCAAATTAACCTTCAGCATAGTTTCCTTCTTTTTAAAAGATTATTTCCAGCAATTCCAAAAAAAAATTTTTTGTAGTCAGAGAAAAAAGGACATATTTTTTGTCTCTCTATTAATGATTTATGATATTTCAAATATGATATAATTCAAAATATCCTTCCCGAATCATTTATAAATTAGAGTTAATTTAATTTGTATTTATTTATTCAGATTTAATAAATTCCATTGTAATATTCTAAGACAAAATGAAATCTTTATTCAGGAAAAGGAAGAATTCATATTCTTGAAAGGAAAAAAATGGCAATTGGTGATAATTTTTCTCAATTAAAATCTTAATTTCATTTTGTTTATCATTTAATTGAATTTTATAATAATCATGAATAAATAACATTATTATTTTTACTATAATTACAACTGATAGTTATAACAAATTAATAATTGTCGTTAGAGTAAAATCTATAAATATAATCAATTTTTAACATACCTGTACAATATCACCCGAAGTTTCGTAATTTCTTCCCGCAGCCGAAAATGTTCCAAATAATCGTTGATCATTTTGCTTATCACCGAATCGTGATGAAACTAATAAATCGATTGGCTCACCATCAATAGCTACTGCTCCTTCCGGATCAGCAATTATTTGAAATTCTCGTACCGGAATACCGTAAACGGAATATGTGACAGTTATTGCTGCGACAAAAAACAAAACAAAAACTTCCGTCTTTTCTAATGCATCAAACATTGAACAAATCTGAAGGATACTGATTGAAATTATGCAAATTTTCTTGGCTCTTTCTCTTTGCCTATTTATTTTTGCCAAAAAAATTGTTGTTCCGAAATCAGTGAGAAGGAATGATCATTGATATGGAGTCAATAAATCGATCAGATCAATAATAGTACCATACAGTAAATCTCTTCCTTTCTTTTTTTCCTTTTTTGCAGGAAAATTGTATATTTCAATTAGATTTCGTTAGTTTTTTAGGAAATTATCATCTGTAATTTGAATTAAATGAAATTATGAATAAGGATAATGTAAATTCATGCGTACTGGTCATGATAATGATGATGATAATGTTTAGTGATAGATATTTTTTACATACATACAAATATTTAGAAATACAAATGTACAAATACATACATATGTAAGGATAATTTAATATATGCTTAGGTGATAATGATAATAAACATATAATGATATGTATTCATATATGGACATATACATATATATACACATAATATATATGAATATATACATGTGCACACATACATAAACATACACATGCATACACATACATACATACATACATACATACATACATACATACTTTTTGCTGGCCGAGATAATTATGCTTTATAAACGAAGGCGTGGCATTGGAGGAAGGAGGATTGTATTCCTTCAAATAAATGTCCAACAATAAGTTTTATAGTACACCCAAACCGGACATACACATACACATATACATATACATATACATATACATATACACATACACATACACACATACATATACACATACACATACACACACACACATACACATATGCAGACAGAGAGACAAACACAAATATATATACATAAACATCAACATGGGTGGGGTATTTAATTTTACATTTTTCTGCCATAAATTATCAAATGGCCCTTCTTTCCCAAAGATACTTATCGATGATGTCGACGAGAAAATTCGACTGTTCAATAAATTTAAACTCAAATATCATATATCCATATGCATAAATTAATCAGTTACCGTATCAAAATTAGTATAATTGATGAATAAATGATTATTCTATTTGGAAGATATGTAAATTTTATATAATTAAGTATTTCAAACAAATGATAAGGAAAAAAAGTTCTTTTCAATTATTTTCATTATTTTACTTAAATTATTTCGTTCAAATTATTGCTTTATCAGTTAGGAATTTATATTTCCAAACTAACATTCAATGTTAAATTTATTAATTTAATATCGTTTACTTATATCGTTTAGGCTATTTTCATTTTAAAATTTAACTTTTAGATTTTAAACTTTTAAGCTATTTATCTATTTAATGCTAAATTTATTAGCTTAAAACTGTTCTAACTTTGAGAAAGATCTATGAAGTTTATGCAAAAACTTTTAGAAAAATCCAATCAATTCGTTTTAATAGAAATGATTATTCAATGATGAAATCATTTCTGCATATTGATTATTTCAATAATATCATTTAGCAGAAGAAAGGGAAAATAAAAATAAAAAACTTTTTTCAATAATATCCAACAATTCATTGTTAACAATATTTCGTTAATAGGACTTCTTCCTTTTTTTTGGAAACCATAAAAGTATAAAATTCATCACATCTTTTTTAAAATTGAGTTTTTTACTCAGCAAATAGAATTTTAATATTTCAATTATATAACACTAACACCTGCCAATAATAACTATGATAATAGTGATAATAAAATCGTATATAGTTGATAAGAAATCACTAACATCTGTCAATAATAACAATGATAATAATGATAAGAATCTTGCATAATTATAACAACTAAAAAATTACGAGAAATTTTATAGATACACAAAAAACTTCGCATCTATTTCAAATTTCAATCTTGATATATTCGCGGTTTTAATAAAGAGGCAAAGAAGAAATTATTTATCGATATAATAAATCCTTGATCTTTACGATATTGAAAAAAACCCTTCCAAATTTAAAAAAATATTAGAAAAAAATTTCTGTGAACCAAACGGCATCGTTTAGAATAAAAAGTAAAACAAAATGTTTTAACATTTTAGGATGAAAATAATGTCAATGAAGATTAAATTGTGTACAGTTAAGGCTTTATTTATTCCCATTTATATCATTCTTATCTTTTTTTTTCACTCAAATTACTAATTTTTAATTTATAAAAATAAATATTCAATGTGATAAACAATTAGAAAATTAAGTAAACATATCTTTTTTAAGAAAAATTGTGAATTATAATTTGAAATTATCGTTTTTATTTTCGGAAAATTTAAGCTTTATTTTCTGGTACTTTATTAGAACTATTTGAAGAGGACAGAAGATTTTCAGCACCATAAGTATTTTCCTAATTTAGATATATGAAAAAAAATACCATCTTGTAATAGCATCAAAACTTTATAAATCCTTTCCTTCTTTACTTTCTCTTTATCTTTTTTCCCTCTCTCTTTGCGCTTGCCAGCAAAAAAAAAAAGTTATTCATCGATTAAAAAATTCTCGAGACTTTTCAAAATAAGAGTGGATTACTTAGCATATATTATGGAAAAGCAACAATAAGCGATCTAGATTTATTTTATAACTTTTGGAAATGTATCTCAGACATTTATCATAGAATATCTAGAACTGTACTTATCTCGGAATATTCCATAATCTTATATGCACTTATCTCGGGATATTCTACAATCATACTTATACTTAAAATATTTAGCAATTCCATTTGCACTTATATTGGAATATTCTTCAATCTTATCTGACTTTATTTCGAAATTTCTTCCTCAACTTTATTTATATTTCATCTAATAATATTACCTATCTTAATCTTATTTACATTCATCATAATAACTTATTCCGATATTTCTCAACTTCATTTTCAATATTTATATCGTCGACTAAAAAAAGAAAAAAAAATTTATAAAAAATAAAAGGAACTTTTTTTGCTCATTTTCAGTAACATTTGGGACAGTAAGATATAATGATATATGGCAAAGAAAAAATTTTGTAAATAACATATCAAATAAATAATCTATGACTGTAAGGATCTTTTTTTTCTACCGTATTACAATTTTTCTGTACAATTCAGATGCCGAAATTATTTTCCATTGATTATTTCGAATCATTTCCTTTGCAACAAAAAACATAAAATTCTTGAAGAACAAAAAACACTATACTGCAAATGAAAATTTTCATATAAAATATTGAAAGTAATAGCATATGTTCATTTAAAAATATTTTAAGTTAAATCAATAAAGCTGAAACTAATTTATGGGATAAATAAAAGCTTAATTTTGAAGATAATTTGATTCAAATACTGAAAATAAAAACAAATTATTGCTAAAAGTCAGAGAGTGAAGAAAAGAAGAAGTTTGACAAAATTATCGTCTAGACTGATATTTGTGGAGGAGAACTAATCTAAACCTATTCTAATCATCTTCTCCATTACTACTTTCCTCCTTCATTTTGAATGTTGCCGACTGAAATTAGTAAAACCTAATTAAAATAATTTTTTCTTTTTTTTCTATTTCATCTTTTCCTATTCTCGTTTTCTTCTCTTTCATCACTTTTTTCATTTTCTTTTTTTCTCGCTTCGAGAAAACGATAAACATTTTCAAAAATGACTTATTCATTTTTCTAATTTCGTGTTTGTAAGCTTTTGATGAGAGAGACCTAATAAAAATCGGCTCCTTAATGATTTTCAAACGACCGATCGTTTTTTTTTTTTTGCAGAAAAAGGTGATAGAATCCGATTAAAAATATAATACTTTTATCATTCTTGAACAATTTTACTTCTCCTTTCCCTATTTCTTTTTTTTCTAAAATTTTTCTGTTTTTTACAATTTTAGATAATGCAAAAAAATAAAGAGTTGCTTTGAGAAGAAAACATTCGCACATTTCACAAAAAACCAAATATATTTAAATTTTTTTTAAAGCAAAAAATAATAATAATAATGAAAATTTATTAACCGCTTTTTTTCACTATAATAAATTTATATTATTATTATTTGATAAAATAAAAATTTTAAACATTTATTATTATTTATTAGCGTAATATAATTTCTATGCTTTTTTAATTCTTCCATCTTTTCTCACAACACTTTATTTTAAAAATCTTAATAAAAAATTATATACATATTAAAATAATCAGACAAATATTAGTATAGTATATACTTCTGATAATGACAATTTGCGAACCTATTTCAGTTATCAACGAATGGATTTATTCATATGATGACAAATACGAATGATAGCTGATGACATATATAGACAATAGCGCTTATCCAATTTGATGTAATGACAAGTGATCTATAGACTTAGAAAAATGCAGATGAGATGTTGAAGAAATCTTTCGCAAAGAATAGAAAAAAGAATAAAAATAGGAAGAATTAAAAAAATATACTTCAAAGAATATAATCATAAAATGCACCAATGATAATATTGTGATATGATAATATAAATCAATAGAGAAAAGTTTTCACTTCAAAGAATCTTCAAAAGACAAATATCATGCGTATAATTGGTATAGTATTTCGCTTTGTCAATCAAAAAATTTTCTCAAACATAACAATTCCATCAATTCTCTCCTTTTCTTTTTCTTCCACCGCTCTTCTCTTTTCAATCATTTTCAAATTTCATTGATATTTTGTTGCAGCTATGAATAAAATAATAAATATAAGGATGATATCGTATTAGCTAATTAGTTGGACAAATTTCACTAATTATTGTAAATATTGAAAATGAAATATTTTCGAATGTATCAATTAATTATTATGATACATTGCAAAAATAAAAAAAAATACCATTCATCATTCAAATTGAAAGCATCAAACATGCAAGCGAACTTTAAAAATTAGAAATTAAAAAATATAAATTCAGCTAATGTTTAAATGATCTTAGCATATTCTTTTTTCTTTGATTCAAATAATTTCAAATATATTAATTAAATTTAAAATGAGTACTACATCTGCTATGATAATCATTTCAATTTTAAAATAAAATGACATTTTTTTAAATTGCTGTTATAAATCGCTCTAATTTAGTGAATAATTAGTTACTTCCAGAAAAGCTTTACTAGAATTTTTGTCATATCTTTACTATATTACTTGAAGTGTCTTCAAGTATTGGATAGTATCGGTGATAATAATTAAGCTTAAGTAAACAGAAATATCGACCACTTATCGTTTGATTAAGAATGTGAAGAGAGATGTAAAAGTTCTAACAGTTTTATATTTCTCTTAACTTATAATTTATATTTGGAAAGATAATTTTGTTTTCTATTTTCGATTAATAACAAATAGAATTTAGATATATATAAGTATAAATAAATTAAAAACATTAAGAATTAGTTCATAGATGTATTAGGAAAAGATAAATACAACGAAAAAAAAATGAAAAATAATAATAAAAAAGAAAATGGTATGATGAAATTGGGAGAAAACATTTCAAATTTTTTTCAAATGTTAAATTTTCTCAACTTTTATTTAAATACTATTGTAATTTTTAGTTTTTAAAGAAAATTACGAATGAAATGCTGAGTGCTTACTTATTTTGTGAAAAAATTTAAAGGAAAAAAGAAAAATTAGTACATAAAAATTGTTATGTTATCTAGTAATGTAAAGAAATTTTGAAAACAAAAAAAGTTATAAATTCGAAATTACAAAATATTACTAATAACATTATGGATGACTGATAATATTCGAGAAAAAGAAATACTAAGAAAATATACGAAATAAATAGAGAAAAAGTATATTTATGAAAAATAAAAAAAATTAAAAAAAGAGAGGAGAAAAAAGATGAAGAGAAGAGGATGACAAATCATCAATCTTTAGGGGAAAAAAATTTAAAAGCAAATGCCGACTATTCCGCCTATTTTTGATTACTTTTCCTGATCTGATGGTGCAATCGTTGTAAATGTACATCGATCGGATTCAGTTAGGTTAGAAGAAGAAGGACAGAAAAGGAAAACTGAATGAATTTAAATAGATGAATTCAGAAGGAAGACGGAAGTATGAAATAGAAAAATACGATGTTATCCACAAATATAAACAACAATTTTCTTTATGCCAAATAGATTTCATATGAATTAAGTTAATCTTTTTCTTTTAAAGAAAAAGAAATGAAAAATTGCTTCAATATTTCAAAAATATCGAGCTAATATGAACTGAAAAAAAAACGACAAATTAAAATGTGATTTAAAAAAGAGAATTATTTATTTTTATTATAAAAAGCTAAACTAAGTTGATCATAAGAAAGTTATACTTTCAATACTGGAACTTCTTTATTATTAAAGGTTCATTAATTAAAATGTAATTTAAAGAATTAAGTAGAGAAAAAAAAATGCTTTTACAGAGTTTTTTATAATCCTTGATCGGGCAATTATAGGATAAGTTTTGATTACGAAAATGATAAGTGTGCTAATTATGCAATAAAATAAAAACTTATCAATTGAACAATAATATAGAAGAAGGAAATTTTATAAATCTCAATAATTTGAAATGTTTACTTCCTATTTTTATAAAACATAAAGATTTTAAATATTTTATAAAATATAAAGACTTTGAATACTTTGAATGTTTTAGAAAAATAAAGAAGAATAGAAAAAGTATAATAAAATTTATGTAGCTAGAAGTTCATAGTAGTGATTCATAAAAATTGTACTCTTCCAGTATACGGTATAAATTTTAAATAAATTATGGTTAAATTTGTATAATACAGAATTTATTTTTGCATAAATTTATATAATTTATGCCGTAACAATTTAGAAAATTAAATAAGAGTATTTTTTGGAATAAAACTGATAAATTTTTAAAATTAAACAAATAAATGATGCAAATTAACAAAACAAATGAATAGATATAATATTCTGAAAAAATTAAAAATCTTTTCCTTTTTAAGTCATTCATTAATTTTAGAAATGCGACAAAAGTAAAACAATAGAAATAAGTAATTGTTGATTAAAACTTTTTAGAAAATTTCTTTTAATCTTCTCGGAAATTTAAATTTTATTTTTTTAATTTCCAACCTTTAAAATGGCGTTACATTGAAGAGAGAAGTTTAGAAGTCGATAAGTTGAATATGGAAGAGTTGCGTCAACTAAAAAGATCCTTGCATTCCTATATAATTGACATTTCAATTTGTTTATAGCTTTTGTTTGCAAATTGGTTACACATCCGATCTATGCATTATGCATACTGCAAATTTTCCATAAATAAACGTTCGATGGAAAAAATAAACAAACAGAATTAATTCAAAATATGTTAAATGAATGAATCAAAATACCGAAAATAACATAAAGTATTACTCATATATTAGTGGTAAACATATGCAAATATCGAGATTATAAGTGAAATTGAGCTTAAGTTATAAAATTTAATGGATCGAAAAATGAGTGAAAGATTCGGGTCGATTACTTTTTTAAACAAATATTTTAAAAAAGAAAGAGAATCTGAATTTAATTAAATATGCTACAAATATAAAAAATGATTACTAAAAATTTATAAATATTATTGGGAAAAATATTTAAAGGAATGAAAAATGGAAGAAAATAACAAATTTAAATTGGAAAGCTAAAAATTATATTAATACTTGTGCCTCTAAATAACTAATTATTTTTTCAAATCAACGCGGTCAGTTTTTGATATTTCTTGCTTGTCAAAAATTCATTTAAAAAAAGAAAAAATTGGAAAAAAACTTTTCAAAATTTGATATAATTTTAATAAAAATCTTCTTTTTTATTATGAATATAGCTAAGGATTTATGATTAGTAAATAAATATAAGCCATACATCTACATAGATGCATTTCTTGATAATAATTAAATATTCAATTACAAATAAAAAAATAAAGGTAAATTTATTTCACAAGTGATAATTATCATTTCTTTTTGTTTTCAAACTGATAGCATTTAATAATAATGAATCAAAAAATGACAAGTGTGAAAGATAAAATTGAAGATATGAGTGGGGAAAAGGGTGGAGGAATCAATCAAGCAATGAATTTTAATGATCGATTGAAAAGCATGAAATTTGATATTGTATCCATGTAACCATCTCCGTCAATCTCTCCACTCCGTCCGGAATGACATATATGAGAGAAGGACAGATTTTCAATGATGTAGGCGGATAGACTTCAAATTTAGAATAATTTTGAACAAAAGACAATACGATTTAAAATGAGTGAATAGTATTAGTATCGGGGTGGTCTTCCGCATTGTTCAATGATCTTCAACGATCTATCCTTTCCGCCTGATAACTAAAAAAGAAACCATAAACAAACAAATATACACATACACATACATACACAAAAGAGCGGATTAAGTATAAAATTGTTGAAAATATGGATAAATGAAATTGATCCGATGCCATAAGCCAATACCTCATAATAAAGAAATTTTACACTGAAAAAAAAAGATTTAACAACATGTTTGTATCATTTGACAATGATAATAATAATAATAATAATAATTAACAACAATAATAACCAATAATAATAATAAAAATAATAATAACAACAATAATAATAATAACAATTAATAATCATAATAATAATAATAATAATAATAATAATAATAATAATAATAATAATAATAATAATAATAATAAAATAATAAAATTAAGAGAAAAAAGAAAGAAAATATTGAAAGAGAAGGAAAGGAAGAAGAAAGAAAAGAAGGAAAAGAAAGAGAGAAGAAAGAAAGGAAGAAAAAGGAAAGAGAGAATTTTGGAGTAGAAAAAGGAAGGAAGAGATCACTCGGGACACTATATCATTAGTTTCTGATTGCGGCAAACATCTAAAGAATAACATTTTGCCACATCAAAGACATTTCGCCGACCTCTTTTATGTTTAGATACAATGAACATATCGATGTACATTATCTATATCTATCTATCTATCTATCTATATATATATAGATATAGTATAGATAGAATACACATGCACATACACATACACATACACATACACATACACATACACATGCACATATATGCATGTGAATATATGTATCGATGTATCGATGTATCGATTTATCGATGTGTTATAATAATAATAGATAATAAATATGCTTCAAAATATTTCGATATTATCAATATATTCCTAATTTTTTTTCTTTTTTAACTTTTGTATTAGTCGAAAAACTTAAGTGATAAATTTATTTATTATAATTATAATTGAAATAAGTGATAATTAATCGAAAAAAATTTCATCTATCAACTATCTAAATAAAATGTTAAGAAAAAAGAGGAAATTATCAAATTCAATAAAATAATTTAATTTTAAATGATTAAATAAAATACACAGATCATAAACCATAGAAATAGTTGAACAATGATGAGATAAAATTAGATTAGTGTATTTCGTAAATTGATCTAACAACAAAATGATCTGGTCGTTATTAATGATGCAATGGATCAGATTAAAATGAAGGAATTATTGATCAATGATTTGTTCGATTTGTTTTTCTGCTTTCTGCTTTTTTTTTTTAAATGACTGATAACTTTATTTAAATTGTAATTTTAGAATGAATTTTATTGTTATATAATCATATTTAAATTACTGGAAAACAAATTTTTATTATTTGATTGATTAAATTTATCAATTGTTTTTTTCCTTCTTTTTAAGTGCTTATTGCTTTTGTTTTTATTCAATTCTTTCTTTATATTATATATATACATATACTACACAGAACAAAAAGAAGCATTTGAATATTCTATCGTTTCATAAAACTATCAAAAATATAACAATATACTGATTTTAACGAATAATCAATCAGATTAATCGATCGATATCTTTATCTTATGATTGATGTTTTCTTATCGATATTCTGTCAAATGAATGGAACAGTATAATCAAGCGATAAAGATTTGTAAATATCATATTGATGGCTTAATTAAATTAGAAAAATTATTTCGAGTATAAACTATTTCTAACCATTGTCCAATATCGTATTATCAGAATGTTTAGCGTATTTCTTATTGCTGATATATACCTCTTCTTTAATAATCAGTCCTAATTCATTTTCTCTAAGAAGCAATCTAATTGATTATGATTAGATTGATATGCAATATATAAAAGACTTGGATGATATTTAAGGTAAGAAAAAAGCGGGGAAGCGGGGGAGATTGTTGAGGATATGATAACAAGAGAACTGATGGACGGGGAAAAAATCGTGAAAGAAGAAATGGAAAGATGAATTGTTTAGTTTGGAGGTATCACAGAAGATAGGCAAAAGGAAATGGGAGAGAATAAAACTACGACGCTGATAATGGTCGTGCTGTTTGAATAAATCGTCGTTCAACAATCCAATTTTTATTGAGAATTTTTATGAGCAAAAATACCAAAGGGATAATTTGGACGGCGAAGAGATGCCATAAAATTGAATAAATAAAAATTTATGCAAAATATGCATGGATAATTTTTTGAAAAGTACTATTCCTTTTCTACTTGTTTCATTTTAATTTTTATTTTTCCTCCCAGTAAAATACAAAAATTTCAGATTTATTAAATATAATTTATTATAATTGAAGTGAAAAATGTATATATGAAAATTTTAAGGAAATTTAAGTATTACTGCTAAATCTGTTTTATATTGATAACAATTTTAATTTGCATTGATGAAGAAAATAAAAAATAAAGAAAAAATATCTTTAAAATGTTCGAATTATTGCTAATATTTTGATTGATTGACATTAATTGAAAAATAAATTATTAAAAGATTATTTAATGAAACGAATTTTCGAAAATGATAAAAAGAAGTTGAAATGAATGATAGAAATTAAAAATTAAATTAAAATTATAAATTGCAGCAGTTTGTTAAACACTGTAAGCATAAAAAAATTTTGTTTATAATATTATATTACAGTTATCGTTTAGCAATATGATTGATAATCACAACTGATTGATAATAATAAGCTTATAATATATGCTATTCACTCTGTCCTTCATAATGTGTAATATTTTTACGCAATTATCATTGTATAAATAAAATTATCAAAATATTACTTATTTAAACGCGTACTTGTGTCTTAAAAACAGTATGTATTTGTAAAATAATGCTATATAATAATCGTTAATTGATAATATCATAATTATATTATTTCGATAAAATCAATTGACGAAATCAAAGAAAAGAAAATTGAAAATCACTGCATCTACCATTCATTAGAATTGTTGGCTGATATTTGGCATTTCACGTGACAAAGAAAGAAATGATAAGATTTTGAAATTTTTTTCTTTGATATTTGAAAGTATGAGTTTATCAATTTGAAAATTATCAAAAATTTACTTAAAATGGAAAAAAATTATATTGAGAAACCATAAAAAAGATTTTTAATTAGTAATTAATTTATGCGCGATGCTTTCAATTTTTATTTTTGATTCAAATGGTATGATATATTAATTTTATTGATCAAATATTTTTAATTTTACTTGGGTTTAAATTGCAAAAATTTAGCTCTATTCTCACATCCATTATTATTATCAAAACATTTACTACTATTATTTAATCATTATAATTACCACATTGAAACCACTATCATTATATTTATCATCATTGTTTTTATCATTTGTTTATCTGCATAAAACATATAAGCGAAATTAATTTCAACAGTACATCATGAGAAAAAATAATAAATGAACAAAATCGAAATATTTTCAAACATGAAATTTTGAAGAAAAAATTTTCGTTTCTGTTCACTTCGTTTAATTTTTTTTAGATTTATTTAAATTGTCTAATGACAAATTTTATTAATACCTTAATTTATTTTAAACTTATACTTAAATTTCTATTTCAAAGAAGAGATATATATCAAAAAGTGTTACTT